>SJYA01004164.1:0-44065 GCA_006410615.1 Neotragus moschatus
ATTTGTGAGATGATCCCAGAAAACTCTGGTAGAGGTATGGGAAAGTGAGCCTGGGAGGTGGTTGGGGGGAGGCCTCCAGTGCAGAGAATATTGTCGAGCAAGGAACCCCTGTGGGCGCCTGGGGCTCCACCTGCTGCAGAACTCTGAGAAATGGTACAGAAGGTGCAGACACCTTGGGATTTTCCAGAGGGGGTGGGGGTTGGTGGGCGCGGCCAGGGAGCTGAGGCATGGATACGCCTGCTCCTGCTGCTCCTTGGTTGGGGGCAGCTCCCTGGAGTGTTAATTCCCAGAACTTCTGGCCTCCTGCAGGTGGGCAGAGCCCAGGGGTAAAGGAGGTAGGTGCTGGCAGCTGGAATCTGGTTTATATTCATGGGAAATAAGCAGGAGGGGAGCTGGGTGAGGCACCAACAGCAAATGCCTCGCACTTGATGCTGGTTTCTCATATAAAGCAGAGATCAAATGTTTCCTTTAAAATGAAGTTTAAATAAAAGTTGAAAACATGAGTCGGCTTAGAGAGAAAGAGTAAATAGTGGGCGGGGGAAGTGTGAATGTGGCAAACACTACTTCTAAGGGCGTTTAAAGCCTTTAACTTCCCTGGTGGCTCAGATAGTAAAGAACATCCGGGTTCGATCCCTGGGTCAGGAAGATCCCCTGGAGAAGGGAATGGCAACCCACTGTAGTATTCTTGGCCCTGGAAAATCCCATGGACGGAGGAGCCTGGTGGGCTACAGTCCATGGAGTCCCAGCGTCAGACACGACTTAGCGACTGACACTTTCAAAGCCTTTAACCAGCCGACGTTTCTCCTTGGTGACCCATCCAGATGGGGATCCGGAGACCAGCCTCTCCTCACAGCACACTCGCCCCAAAACTGCTCTGGATTCCTGGGAATCTTGGAAATGAGCCATGAGGCCTGAAGCCCTCTGACTTGGGGTCTGTCCCTTAATATCTCTAGGCTTGTCCATGAAAAGGGTAGGTTCTAAAGTCACGCGAAAGAAGAACTCTGCAAAAACGCCAAGATAACTCTGAAGCCGAAGAACTAAGACGGAGGACCTGTCCGTCCAGACTCTGGGGTCTACGGAAGTGAAAGTGAAGTCGCTCAGCCGTGCCCGACTCTGTGACCCCATGGACTATAGCCCGCCAGGCTCCTCTGTCCATGGGAGTCTCCAGGCAAGAACACTGGAGTGGGTTGCCATTTCCTTCTCCCGGGGATCTTCCCAACCTAGGGATCGAACCCAGGTCTCCTGCATTGCAGGCAGACGCTTTACCATCTGAGCCACCAGGGAAGTCTATGGGATCTATGGCAGAGGTTTAAAAAGTAAAACTCTGTGTGCCTGCTAGGTCAGTTCAGTCGTGTCTGACTCTTTGCAACCCCATGGACTGTAGCCTGCCAGGCTCCTCTGTCCATGGGATTCTCCAGGCAAGAACACTGGAGTGGGTTGCCATGCCCTCCTCCAGGGAATCTTCTGGGGTCAGACACGCATCTCTTACGTCTCCTGCATTGGCAGACGGGTTCTTTACCACTAGCGCCTCCTGGGAAGGCCGGTATTGACATAGAAGTGGGCAAAAACATCAAGGGACTGGAACAGAGTCCAGCAACTAGCCCAGGTGTCACTTGTCCTGCTGAGGGATGTGAAGGGAGAGATGGCAGTTAGTGTGGAGTTCTCTGAATTGGGTCTGGGCTGGGGCACTGGCTCCCCAGCAGGCTCCTGCCGGTGGCCTTTTCCTGGGGTCCCCCTGCCGAGGCCCTGGGGAGACACCGTCATGGACCACACGCTCCCCGTGTCTGCCCTGGGAGTCTCAGGAGCCTCCAGGGCATTGTTCCCTTTGGAGTTCTCTTTGATTCTTCTGATTAACCCACAGAGACAGCCGCACGTGGGTGCTGGCCGCCCTTTCCCAGGTCTCCAAAGCTTGCTCATCTCCTTTTAGGAGGCAGAGCAGACCTCAGCCTGGAGCCCTCAGCCGGCCACAGAATCCAGATAGAGTTTAATAGTATTTCTTTGTGATCATTGCTTTTAAGGTTATATTTTGTCTGTAAAACCGTAACTGTACAAATTTTCCTTGAAATTTTATTTCCTTGAAAATTTCCTTGAAAAAAGTTTATTTTACCGACACGTGCTACAAAGAGGATGAACCTCCATAATATCATGCCGAGTAAAAGAATTCAGATCTCGAAGGTCACCTATGGCGCAAATCCCTATTAAACACGTAGAATAGATAAGTCCATAGAGACAGAAAGCAGAATGGTAGTTGCTCAGGACTGGGGTGCAGGGCTCGAGAGTGGGGAGCAGCTGCTTAATGGGTACCGGGTTTCCTTCTGGGGTGATGAAAATGTTTTGCAGCTAGTGAGAGGTGCTGGTTGCATAACACTGCGAATACCATTGTGACTAGCACATGAATTGTTCACTTTACAGTGGCTAATTGCTGTTATGTGAATTTTACCTTAGTAAATGATTTTTTAAAAACCAACCAAGCAAAAAAAAAAAAATCATTCATAAAAAGTGTGAATGACTTTAAAGATGACTTTTCAGCGAGGTTTAGGAGACATTGGCTGAGGGAGCTGACCTCACCCCCAGACCATGGCCCCTGCCGTGCCCAAGTGTGGAATGCCCCCTCTGTGCACTGACGGAATACTGCCCACCCCTGGGAACCAAGCTGTGGCCTCAGCTCTGCAGGAAGCCCTCCCGGGTTACACGGGCAGGTCCGGAGATCAGAGCGGTCAGCTGGGCCCAGTCTTGCAGCTGTGCAGACCTTGGTGCAAATCCTATTAGTGGGGAGGAGTCTCCTAACTTTGGACACACTGCTTACTTAACCCTTCCAAGAGGGCCTCAGTTTCCTTGTCTGTAAAATGAGGGCTCACGGTTGTTCTTATCTCACCAGGTTGAGTTAAGCCTACATAGAAAGCCAGCAGACAGGACCTGGTGCAGTGTGGGTGCCCTTGGCTCACCCCTGGCTTTGAGCACCAGTCACATCATATTGATTCATGTACCTCTTGTTTCCTGAACTGGAAGCAAGGGCGCAGTCTTTGTCATCCCTGTATCCACAGTTCCCACACAGGGCTCAGGTGTACGTCTTCAGGAAGGAAGTGTTGATTGACATCTGAAGGGATTCCTCGAAAACTGCCTCTTCTGCCCACCTGCAGGGTCCCCTCGTTGAGCTCCCGTCCTCACTCACCTGGACCATTGCGGCCACCTGGCCCCGAGCTCTACCCCTCACCCCTGTCCATTCTCTACGCGCAGAGGTCCCGCCGGAACCTAAGTCAGCCAGACCCGCCGCTGCTCTGAGCTGCCCTGGGGCGCTCCTCTCACCTAAAGCCTGAAGTGCTCCTGGGGCCCACCTGGGCCTGCACGATCTGGCTGTCCCTTCCCTGCCCCTCTAAGACCCCGGCCTCCACCACGGGGCTTCTGCACCTGCTGCTGTCTTTCTTGCGGACACTCTTCCCCAGATACATCGCCGACTTCCTCCCGTCCTTCAGGTCTCGGTTCAAATAACTATTCCTGTTAAGGCAGATTTTCCCTGGCTCCCTAGACCTCACTGGACACCAAAGCTCTCTTCCTCCCTTAGGAAAAGCCCCTGGCTGGGGTCCTGGGTCCCAGCCCACATGTCGGGAGAGGAGACGCTTCTAGGTCTCTCTCTGGACTCGGGGCCCCAGGGTCAGCTGTGGAGGTGGGCAGCGCCAACCGTACCTGGTGCAGAGGTCCCTGCCTGCCCGCCCTCCGTGGGAGGCGCCCTGCCCAGCTCACACAGACTTCCAGGGCAGGTGGGAAAGTCCCGCGTCCTCCTCCTCTTACCTGATGAGGGCTGACTCAAACCCTCACCCTGGGCCAGAGGGAGCCGCAGCCACCCCGCCCGGGCCCTTGATGGGAAACGGCGCTGCCAGGGCCTGGCTGGGCCAAACCCTGACTCACGGCACCCCACCCAGCCTCTGCCACCAGGAGTCACACCCCCCTCTGGCCAAAGACGCTCCAGCTTCGCTCCTGGGGAGCGTTCCCCTCCACGCCTTTGCCCCAGCAGTGCCCTGGTTGGCAGCGCCCTTCTACCGGGAGTCTTCTGTTCCTCCGAGCCCAGCCTGAAGGCCATCTTCTGGTGGGGCATGCCAGAGATTCCTCTGGCCAGGAAAGCGAAGGGGTCGTGAGAGAGGTGGTAATGATAATAGTAATAATAACAACTATTATACAGTAATAAGAGTAAATAGTCATGCTTACGTTGTGCCAGGCTCTGTAGGCAACACTTCATTGTATTAATTCACTCAACCCTCACAATAATCTTCTGGGGTAGGGACTTTCATTTTCCCAGCACACAGAGTGGTTAGTAATTTGCCCAAGGTGACCAGCTGGAAAGTGGGAGGAGAGCAATTCAATCTCACAAATCTGGCTCTCACACCATCATTCTCATCTCCCAGACCTGGAAAACCAAGCGGAGACCCCTGAGGGAGCTGGGGAGGAAGGAGGTCCAAGTTCTGGGCTCGGTCTCAGTTGTCCCTCACCCACAGTGGGAACAGGCTCTGCTCTTCAGGGTACAGGTGGTCTCTGGTCCCTCCATCAGGGTAAATCCATGGAACACGGGTCTGGGCAATCCACCAGCTGTGGTGTATAAGGCATTTACATGAACAGAGCAAGGACTATGGCCTGGACACTTAGCCCATTAACCTCTCCGCAGCTGCATGCAGTGGGGGCAGTTACGAGCACCCGTGTTATGGAGGAGGAGACTCAGGCCCAGAGAGTAATAGCCAAGCTCAAGATCACAGAACTAGGATATAGCAGAAGCTGGATTTAAACCCAGGATTGTTCTGATACCGTAAGGCCAGAGCCCCTTCTGCTGAGTGGTGACATGCTGTCTCAGCGAGGGCCCAGAGGTCAGAAAGAGCCCGGAACTTCTGTCCGCACTGCCCTCTTAGTCCAGCATTCCACTAAAGCCCACCCACTCGTTCACTCATCTGCCATCCACCCACCCATCCTCCACTCACCTATCCACCCACCCACCCCTTCATCCACCCTTCCATCCATCCCTCCGCCTGCCTACTCATCCGCCCACTCACCTACCTTCCAAGCACCTGCCCATCCAGCCACCCTTCTGTTGCTGTCTGTCCCTCCGTCAGCCTCTATCCACCCATCCACACTTGCATCCACCTATCCTTCTGTCCATTTTTCTGTCCCTTTCACCTTCTGTCTGTCCTTCCGTTCGTCTGCCTCTCCATCGTCTTAAACGGTGTCTGTCCATCCACCACCCATCTCTTCTTCTGTACATGCATCCATCTCTACAACCATTCATCCATACATCCCACAGATGTTTGTTTAACTGATGGCTACTCTGCCCAAGCCTTCAGATCCCTGTGCCTTGAGCCAGGAGAAACATACCTAATTAGGTTTCTGTTTATTTGCTGTTCCAGGAAAGCTAATTGTGGGGTTTGTAAACAGCCCTTTGATGGCTGGAGAGTTACTTAAGAGGACAGTTAAATAAACCACTGCTGGGTGGAAACAGTCCGTGCTGGTCCAGAGCGGGTCCAGAGCTGTGGCCTGCCTTGCACGGCAGGAGGAGGGCTGAGCTCCAGACAGTGTGGAGGCTCTGGGGTCAGAAAGAAGTCAGAATAATGGACAGTGGCAATAACATCCACAAAGTATGGAATGCCTACGGTATGCCAGATGCTGTGTTGAGCATAGTTCTTACAGAAATTCCACGTGATGGGAACTATGGTCCCATTTATGGATGGGGAGACTGAGGTCTGGGGAAGGACATTCATGTGCTCAAGGCCATCGGGCTGGGAAATAGCACAGTCAGGACATCAGTCTGTCTGTGTGCAGCAACGGCGGTAATAACAGCACATAATTATATAGCATTCACTAGATTCTAAGGCACTGTTCTTGGAGAAGGCGATGGCAACCCACTCCAGTACTCTTGCCTGGAAAATCCCATGGATGGAGGAGCCTGGTGGGGTACCGTCCATGGGGTCACTAAGAGTCAGACACGACTGAGCGACTTCACTTTCACTTTTCACTTTCATGCATTGGAGAAGGAAATGGCACCCCACTCCAATGTTCTTGCCTGGAGAATCCCAGGAACGGTGGAGCCTGGTGGGCTGCCATCTATGGGGTCGCACAGAGTCGAACCCGACTGAATGACTTAGCAGCAGCAGCAGCAGCAGCAGCAAGGCATTGTTATAAGAATCCCACTGAATACACAACCCTATGATGCTGTTGCTATCATCACTACCATTTTTCAGGTGAGAAAGTTGAGGTTGAGAGGCTTAAAGTAACTTGAAAGAAATTACTCAGCTGCTAGAATTTAAAAAAAATAGTAATGTGGACTTCACCATGTGATACAGTGGATTATGCCTCTATGCATTTAATTTAGAAAAATCTAGCCATATACGGTTGGCCAAACACTTTTTAAAAATCATTTTTTCATTTTTTNAGCGAGTGCAGTTTGCTTCTCAGTCTTAGAGGCTTTCTTCAGTACTTTCCTTTAGGTCTTCCTGATTTTGTACATGCTTGGGGGAATTTTCAAGGGGAGGTAATGTGATATTATAAGGATTCTTTCTCTGTAAGATCACATCTTGTTCTGATTTGAGTTGAAGCATCTGTATGCGGTAAGTGTGGTCAAGCAAAACGTTGAGCTCCATGAATGCAATGTTTTACAAGTCTTTCCTGATTTCCTGTGCAAGTCCATGGGCCATGAAACGATGGGCAGAAGACTGGGATTTTTCTTCATATTGCAAAGCTGCTGGGAGGGACACTGCATCTCAGCTGTGAGTGCTTATAGGGGTTTACCATTTTCCTTGTATAGCTATATAAAAAGTTTTTTTTTTTTAAACGGGTTTACAGGGGGTTAGATTTTTTTTCCCCCCTTATATTTCCATACACAATATAATCTAAACCTAAACTGCCATCTCCCAGAAAAGAATTGCATCCTTGCTTTACTGGTTGGGAGGTATATGAAGAAATGTGACATTTGGAGAAGTTCAACATTCTAGCCCCTGGAATTATGGGAAAGATTTTACAGCATCCTTAAAAGGGGCTATGTGGTGGCTGGACTGCCAACTTCACAGGTCGACATTTTTACACTGGGCTTGGCTGGGATCAAGGGGTTGCCAGTGTTCACATTTGATTGAAGTGAATGCTGCTGATGTTCCCTGGCAAAGCCTATGGTCATTCTAGATCAGCTGGTCTCAGCAGTCACAGTTTAGATGAGCAAAAGAGGAGAATGTGTACTAAGCAACAGAAATTTAAGGAGAAAGAAAAAACAGAAAGAGGACAGAGCTAGTGTCCCAGCTGGACATCAGGGTTAAGTGGGCTCTAACTCTGAGATTCTTCTAATGGTCGTTGTTGTTAGCTATTTAGTCTCTAAGTTGTGTCCAACTTTGTGCGACCACATGGACTTTAGCCCACCAGGCTCCTCTGTCCCTTGGATTTTCCAGGCAAGAATACTGGAGTGGGTTGCCATTTCCTTCTCCAGGGGATCTCCCCGACCCAGGGATCGAACCCAAGTCTACTGCATTGGCAGGCAGATTCTTTACCACTGAGCCAACAGGGAAGCCCCCTGCCTAATGGTACCTTCTGCTTTACACTGGTAATGGGTTTATTTTGCATGAGCTCAGCATTCTCCCGTTCCAGGCTGCTTCCTGAGTTGAGGGACTGGATCTCATTCATCTCGGTGCCCCACTGGCCTTTATGGTGACTTCTGCACGGCAGGTGCCTAGGAAACAGTGCTCAGCTGAACCACATGAATCCAAGATGTGATTCAGTAATCTCAGTTTCCTCATATTTCATTGTAGCTGGAGTCAGCTAGATGCACTAAACAGATTTTCTCAATCTCACTCTCCTACTGGTGTTTTTTTCTGCTGTGCTTTGGAGGGAAGTTTAGGCTCTAGGGCTCAAGACATCTCTTAGTTGCCTGCTGCCCAAAGACTTTTTAAAATTCTTTTTTGGCAAGAGGCAAGGATCAGGCATTCTTTTTGGTTCAGATATGGTCATTAAGCTAGCTCTACCAGGTCATCCCAGGGTAAGGCTTGGAAAGAGGATGTAAATGATGGAAGTGGTCATTAGGGACTTTGCGGGGCCAAGGGCTGACTTCATTTATTTGATAAGTAAACTGAGACAGCGGAAGTAATCAATACATGGCACCTCTTTTAAGGGAGTCTCACCACGGGCTCAAATTCCAAGCATGTGACAGAGAACACCGTATTTTCTTTATACATATTTTAAAAACGAGCTCCCTCACTGCTTCTTATCTGAAGTGTCCAGAGAGCCTGTAAAAACCATTCAAAGATGCCTGAGCTTGGATGCAACCAGCTGCCTCTCACTATGGCAGGACGTGGGTTGTGTCAAACAGATTGGTAATGAAACGTGAATGGGCCTATTCTACAGCCATTCATTATATAATTTTTCCCTTCTTTAATGTCGCAAAAATAAATTCCATTTCTCACTTTTAACACCTCTCATCAGACTATGAAATACAAAATGCATGACTTTAGCAAGAGAGTAAAATAATGAACTACAGCATTTCAATAGGGTACTTAATTTTATTGGCAGAGGTTCTGGATGGTGTTAACATAATATTGGCTCCATACAAAATACACTGAGACGGCTGACTTAATCCTTAGGCCATAGAAGAGTCTCACCTCTACATTACTCACCAAATTATCCTTCACATTTGGATGTCAACAGTCAAATCACCTTTTCATAAGGTAAAACTTTGAGGTGGACATGAACTAACATCTTTAATTATTTTGTTTCTTTCTCTTCTGCCTGAAAGTGTTATTTTTCACCCCAAATGTGCTTCAAAGGCCCTTCACTTTTCTACGTTTCATACCACATAGCTTGTTAACTTCTACGGAGGATGATGTGCAGGAGGATTTAAATCTCATTCAAGTGGATTCACAGTTTTCTGTATTCTGTGTCACGTGACCTGAAAAGTTGCAATTCCGCTTAGTTTATTAGATTATTCATATGAGTGGAGTTTCTGGTTGATAAGAGGGTACCATACCATTTTCTTCACTTTCCTGTGAAAAAACTGCCTGGTAGGAAGTTACTGTCAATAAAACTCTATTAAGAAAAAAAATGAAACCAACTGGATTAATGTGGGAAGCACAAAAAATGACGGAGAATGTTTTCTAGCATCATTGGACGAGAAGAGCAGCAACTGAAGACTCACACCACAGATACATTACTCATTAAAGCAGCAGAGTCTTGACTTCAGTAATGTGGTTCTTTGGATACATCTTTTGAATCAGGCCTCACAAATATCCGAAAGGCAGAATCAAAATTTCAGTGACTTTACTGCCATTCATTGGCCTTGGGGTCCTGGGCTGCACAGACTTAGTCTATTACCCATCACTCTCCCACAGTGACTTTCAAGCCATCCAGAGTGGTTCTTGCTCTCTCCACAACTCCTCTCTCCTACTGTCTTCACAGGCTGCATGCCTAAGAACTCTACATCAGTAGTTCTCAAGCTCTCTGCTGGGAAGGACCATCCCACCCACTCCCATCCTCTGCGGTGGTATGTGCAGTCCTAGGTCCTACGATGCTAGCACATTCACCTACCAGCTGGACCACACCCAGCCATTCTGCAGCTGCTAAGTCACTTCAGTCGTGTCCGGCTCTGTGAGACCCCATAGACGGCAGCCCACCAGGCTCCCCCGTCCCCAGGATTCTCCAGGCCATTCTACACTGTTTAATAAGGGAGGCCAACAATCACACTCTCGGTAGCCAAACTGAGAGACAATGACAAAACCCCGTGAGAGCCTCTGAATGGGTATTGCCTGTGCCATCACTAGATTCGCTGAGTCACTCAGCTCTACAGAATCAGAAGTGGGAGGGGGGTCAACCATACATGGGCAGCGTGGGCTGTGCCTCCCTGAACCCAAGGGCTGTGCCTGACATGTTCTACCCGCAAGATAAGACCCAACAGTGGTCTCTCAGCTGGATGACAGAAGGGACAGTCCACCTCACCCCCACAAAGGGGGCCGCTTATCACACAGAGAAATTGGTTCAGGCTGATCCAAGCAGACCCTCTGTTTATAATGTTTCAGAGACAGGAAATATGGAGGGAGAGTAAGAATTTATATGTGTGTTTGCTAACGTGCCCATAAAAGAATTCCAGATAGATAAAAAAAATACTTGTTAATACAGGAGACACAAGAGACATGGGTTCAATCCCTGGGTGAGGACGGTTCCCTGGAGGGGGACATGGCAACTTGCTCCGTAGTCTCGCCTGGGAAACCCCATGGACAGAGGAGTCCGGCAGGCTACAGTCCACGGGGTCGCAAAGAGTTGGACACGACTGAGTATGTACACATGGATGCACACTGATTTGAGAAGGAGCTGAGAACTGGGAGAGCAAGAGAAGACAGAGCCTGGGAACTGCCTGGCAGTCCAGCGGTTAGGACGCTGAGCTTCCACTGCAGGGGGCAGGAGTTCGATCCCTGGTAGGGGAATTAAGATCCTGTAAGCCTTGAGGCTCAGTTAGGAAAAAAGCAAAAAACCAAAACAACTAGGCTAACCACATTATTTCCTACTAGGGCACTTGAGTCGGACACGACTGAAGTGACTTAGCAGTAGCAGCAGGGCATTTTAGGGATCCTGGTTTTAATGAATAAATAAAAATGATATGTGATTATCATATGAACTGCTTAAAAAAGATGACTTTTGAATGCATATCTATTACAACTTCTGTTTTTTTTTAACTACATGAGTGTATTTCAATTTGAGACTCTACCAATAATATAAAAGAAACCAGAAAACACAAAGTAATTTAAAAAAAAAAACCAAAAACTAAAATAAAAGGTTGAGGTGTTGAGGTGGAAAGTCCACCACCCTAAGGGACAAACAGCACACCTTACATCAGGCAGTTGCAAATGACACCCACCAAAAGAGGGCTGTGTAGGCTTTTCTCTTACCAGGGAAAAGAGAAAGACAGTGGAAGACCCAGAGCGAGCACAGAGTTTGTAAAAAAAAAACGCAGTTAAAAAAAAACAATCAGAAAGAAAACTAGAAATAGTTGCTTGCTGTTCCCAAATGGGATAAAAGAAGCCAGGACGCCTGTATGCTAAAAGCATTAGAGTGGAGAAAAAAGTAGGTGGGAAGCTGGGGAGAAGGAAGTGTTCAAGCATTCTGTGGCATCCACTGCAGGAGCAGCAGGGAGCTGGACGGGGCCAGAAAGACCATATCCAATCAAATCAAGGTGTGAAGCACAGACACCTATACATCGCCAAAGACAAAAGTAGAAGAAAGAAAGCAGAGATGAACCACATCATTGCAAATGATGGTCTGAGCATCAACCAGAGATGAAATTCTTTAAAAAAAAAAAAAAAGACCTAGATATATTTGGAATCATTAAAAAAATTTCAAGAAATCAAAGACAAAATATAGAAGTATCCTTCCATAGAAGAAAACACAGATAAACATAATTTTGCTACATGCTGGTCACAAAGAGGACTGAAGGCCCTGCTTGTGTATTTAAAGCTTGGATAATTTGATGGCAAGAAATGGCTGAATATTTACTCCAGATTTTCACTGGGCACCCATCACTGGAATACGTTAAATGATAGGGGTGTAAGAGAAAATAAAATTTTCTACCCCACTCCAAAACTTGACTCATTTAACTTTTTACTAATATAAGAAGGAAGTTTTTTTTTTTTTTTAAGTTTTCCCTCTTGACAAAAACTTGGGAAAATAAAAAGTCTCAAGAAAGAAGCCGTTACATGCAAGAATGAAGAGCAGATGTCAACTAAACATACAGGGCAAAACACAAAGCTTGCTGAAAAAGCTGTTACAAAAGTAAACATATAAAACCACAAGCCAGGTGACTTACACAGTAAAATTAATACACATATAATAATTGGGTCCATAAGCCCTAATTAAATTGGCAAAGACAGGAAGTAAAGAAAGTAAGGGAAGAATTGTTTAAATAACAAATTATTTGTCCTGCAAAATAGCGTGCAGGTAGGGGATTTTTTGATATCTATTTTTTAGTAATTAGAAATTATGCATTTAATTATGTATTTAATAAATGTATAGGCAAGCATGCCAGTATTTAAAATGCTATATTAAATTTCAAATTTGCCATGGTAAAACAGAAAATATGGTAGCACAAACACACATATTAAGAGAAAACTTAAAAGGACACAAAAATTCACATTAAAAATAAATGTCTCAAATCTACTCACTATAGGCAAACTCTCTCAGATGGTAATAAACATAGCTATAAACATAATGGAGTCTCTAAAAACAAAATCATAGAGAATTGTTAAAAAATAAACAGGTGTATGTGATATTAGTGGTAGTAATCTTGATATTAAACCAATTAGACTTTGACAGGAAGATTTAAATGGAGTCAAGACAGTTGTTTCATCTTGATAAAAGTACAGTCCTTAAAGTCCAACACTTTTCTCTAGCAAACAACTTGAGCATCAAAACACATAAAGCAAGACATGCTACAATTATAAAGAATATAGTTAGAAACATAACATATAAATTAATAGTAAGTAACAGTTTTAGAATAAGTAGACAAAATAAGCAGTGACATAAAGACTCTGACTAACAACATTAGGGCAGTAGAATGAATGAGTGTTGCCGTAGACTCTTTATTTGTACTTGTCCAAAAGCATGTGCAAAGAAATGAAAGTGTATCACATTGTGAAAATAACCTTCATAAAATATTAAAAGCAGAAACTGCACACACCAAAATCTCTATTGACTAGATAAAATTACAAAATAACTCAAGTTTAAATGTGCTAATAAACACAATTCTAGGTCCAGGAACACCCAAACCATAGTGTCTTTGTTGGCACAGTTATTAAGAAGCCATTTGGCTCTGTCATACATTGGCAGTGTGATGTGGACAAGCAGTGTGATGAAGGACTTGGGTCCTTCATGTGTCAAACAGAGATTTTAGGTTATCGAGTAGATGAAATGCATTAAGACAATATGCTCTTAGTACAGTGTCTGGCACGTAATATCTCACTGAAAGCCAAGTATTAGCTGGCTATTTACTAGTAGTGCTAGAATCTAAATTATTGAAAACGCAAGCTTCATGAAGATAAAAATGTTTTACTATTTTGGCCACAGATGTACCTCCAGAACTTAGAACATTACCTGACTGATAGCAGGGGCTCAAAAATGTTTATTGACAATTAAGTGATTTCCTATCTCCTGAAAAAAAAAATAGAAAAATAACTACAGACGACTGTGAAATATCAGGACTGTCAAACTTTATGAGAGTCAGAGTGAGTTAAAGTGAAAGTTAACGTCTTTAAGTGAATTTGCTGTTGTAAAAGAGAAAATAATATTTCATTTTAGAAATTATGAAAAAGTAAAAATCAGCCCAAGAAAACATGATAGAGAAAATTAAAAAATAGATACAAGCTAAAATTTAAACAGAATTATTAACAGTAATCCCAGAAATGGATTTAGGTGGAGAGGATAAAATATAAGATGGAACCAATGACATACCTAAGCAAATCAGAGAAAATACAAACGACAAAAACAACAAACAAACAAGAGTGAAACAATGAAGCAAACAGAGGGTGTTTAATCAGAGTTTAAATAAACAGAGCTTGAAAACACTAAAGTCGAAAATCTCAACAAAATGGGTGACTCTGGAAAAAGAAACAATTAAAATTAAGTCAGCAGTAGAAATGTCCCAAATCCCTCACAACAGAAGAAAAAAATTGTAGGTTACTAAAGTATTTTAAGAAGCACAAGCTGGAATGAAGATTGCCAGGAAAAATATCAATAACCTCAGATATGCAGATGACACCACCCTTTTGGCAGAAAGTGAAGAGGAAATAGAAAGCTTCTTGATGAAAGTGAAAGAGGAGAGTGAAAAAGTTGGCTTAAAACTCAACATTCAGAAAAACTAAGATCATGGCATCTGGTTCCATCACTTCATGGGAAATAGATGGAGAAACAGTGGAAACACTGTCAGCCTTTATTTTGGGGGGGCTTCAAAATCACTGCAGATAGTGACTGCAGCCATGAAATTAAAAGATGCTTACTCCTTGGAAGGAAAGTTATGACCAACGTAGATAGCATATTCAAAAGCAGAGACATTACTTTACCAATAAAGGTCCGTCTAGTCAAGGCTATGGTTTTTCCAGTGGTCATGTATGGATGTGAGAGTTGGACTGTGAAGAAAGCTGAGTGCCGAAGAATTGAGGCTTTTGAACTGTGGTGTTGGAGAAGACTCTTTTGAGTCCCTTGCACTGCAAGGAGATCCAACCAGTCCATTCTAAAGGAGATCAGTTCTGGGTGTTCTTTGGAAGGACTGATGCTAAAGCTGAAACTCCAGTACTCTTTGCGAAGAGTTGACTCACTGGAAAAGACCCTGATGCTGGGAGGGATCGGGGGCAGGAGAAGAAGGGGACGACAGAGGATGAGATGGCCTGATGGCATCACTGACTCGATGGACATGAGTTTGGGTGAACTCCGGGAGTTGGTGATAGACAGGGGGGCCGTGCTGTGATTCATGAGGTCACAAAGAGTCGGACACGACTGAGCGACTGAACTGAACTGAACTTAAAGAATTTTATTCTCAAAAGGCTCTAGATCCAAATAGTTTTATGGGAATGTTATTTCAAACATTCAAGGACTAGGAGATTATTATGCTATGTAAGCACTCTGGAGACAGATAAGATGAAAATGACTGAGAACGTCAAAAAAAAGACGTATCTAGCATAACTTTGAAACCAAACCAGCATAAAAACTGGAAAATAACAAATAAGAAGAACAAACTAAATCCAGTAACAGAAGACTAACTGGCACATTCTGGAGTGACTAAGAATGACAAAGAAATATATCCTGCTACATGGTAATCTCTTTAAGTGGCAAAAAGTTAATAAAGTAACTACTGTATAATCATTGGAGATAAAGTCTATATAAGTTTAGGAATAGAAAGAAGTGTAATTCGTTCACATGCCCAAACTGTATTCATCTTAAATGAACAGATTATATAAAGACTGAAAACTAAAGGGACATTCCCAATACAGCCAGGCCCAAACCAGTACTCATGTGTATCATCATCAGGATTATCTAAAACTATTCTAAGAAATCTGACCAATGCAATGAGACAGACACAAAATATATGTCTATTAGAAAGAAGACACTATTATTACTTGTAAATGATAGAAATGTATTATTGGAAAACCTAGCACAATAAAATACAAAGCCATTAGGAACGTCAAGATGATTCAGAAGGCTGGGTTTACACACAAGGCTGCTGCTGCTGCTGCTAAGTCGCTTCAGTCGTGTCCGACTCTGTGCGACCCCATAGACGGCAGCCCACCAGGCTTCCCTGTCCCTGGGATTCTCCAGGCAAGAACACTGGAGTGGGTTGCCGTTTCCTTCTCCAATGCATGAAAGTGAAAAGTGAAAGTGAAGTCGCTCAGTCGTGTCCGACTCTAGCGACCCCATGGACTGCAGCCTACCAGGCTCCTCCGTCCATGGGATTTTCCAGGCAAGAGTACTGGAGTGGGGTGCCATTGTCTTCTCTGATTAACACAATGATATCACTATATTCTAGAACATAAAAGTCTATTTTAAGATGGATGGATGAATGAATAGCAAAGTATTCAACTGATTAAAAAAATATTCAACCCCAAATTCAATACACAATCTTTTCTAGTCATGGACTTAAGAAGAATATCAACACTCATTAATTAATTCATTCAATAATATGTGAAGAATACCTACTATATGTNAAAGTACTGAAGTGGGGTGCCATTGCCTTCTCTGTCTATAAAGCTAGTGCAGAATAAATGTTTTGGGCTTTGTGGACCATATGGTCTCTGTTGCAGCTACTCAACTCTGCTGTGGTAGCTGGAAAGCAGCCACAGACAGTATGAAACTAATGGATGGGGCTGTGTGCCAATAAAACTTTATTTACAAAAACAGGCGGAGGGCCGGATTTGGCCGAAGGGCTGTAGTCTGCCAACTGCTGACTTTGTGTATTTATTTCACCAAGCCGTGTGCTCTTGCCTTTTTATGGATAGTGAAAGATTTTCAAGGGTACTTTGAACCATTGCTCAGTTCCACCTCCAGACCATTTGCTCACATATGCCCTATACAACATTTGCCCCTTTGTCAGCTAGTGGCAGTTTCTGAAGGAATTTGCAAATTCTTGGCATTAATCTCATTCCTTTATTCATGTAGTCAACAAATGAATGACAGTCTTAAGAGGTGGTCAGCCTGGCTGACTCCCCACTAGGGACTCTGAGAATACTAAAGGACATGGGAATTACTCTTCTCCACACCAAGTTTTGCAAACTTCTGGCTTGAAAAAAAAAAAAAAAGTAAAGTAGAAGTTAAGTAGTCCTATGACTGCGGCTCTAATACTATTTCCTATTGGTGACAAGAACAAGGAAATGAAAGGATGACTGGTAGAGACATTACAAAATGTCCTCAGAGCTAGTGGGAACAAAACCGGGTAAGGTCAGAAAGATCCCCTTTCCTCTTTGTCCCCACCCCCTTTGCCTCAGTGTTGATTTCTCAGCCTCAGAAAAGTTGTGAGCCTGGGGAACAGCATGCGTTCACTTCCAAGTTAAAAGACCAACGACAACTCGGGTAAAAATATTTGCAACGTAAATGTAAACAAATGATTTATTTCCATAGTAGCTAAAGAATCCTTGCAGAGCCATAAGAGAAAAACCCCAAAACCTGACCACCTAGAGTGACAGCGTAAGTAGATGGGAATAGGCAGCTCACAGAAACGGAAATGCACATGGCACATAGGCGTGCCAGATGTCCAGCCTTGCCGGTGATCAGGCACATACAGACCAGCAAAACTCAGACAAGGGCCACAGATAAAAGACTGAAGTGTAAAGGATTCAGGAGACTGTGGGAATTGGCCACGCATATTCTTCTGGCCCGAGTATGAACTGGACAGTCTCTCAGAAAGACACCTTTCCAGTATACAGTCAGACTCTAAGTTTATCTTTTTTAGAAGCCAGGAATTCCGTTGTTTGGCGTCTCCTTTAGAGAAACGTCAGGCACAAGGGACATGTGCCAAAATGGTTACTGGAAACGACCTAAATAGCTGTGGCAGGGCAAGAGTTGAACACCTTGCAGTGGCCTGAGGACTCCCCATCTTTTGAGGCAGACCCTACCCACTTCCACCATTGATGGTGAATCTGCTAGATGTTCACACTTTCCAGTCTCCTTTGCAGTTATGGGGTGGTCACATGACCTGAGCTTAACCAATCAGACACACCTACCCAAACTTGGAATGAGGGTTAGTCCAGAGGCAGCAGAGAGG
This sequence comes from Neotragus moschatus, assembly GCA_006410615.1. NCBI lineage: Eukaryota > Metazoa > Chordata > Mammalia > Artiodactyla > Bovidae > Neotragus > Neotragus moschatus. Next base: position 17,246 of record SJYA01004164.1, read on the forward strand.
TCTTACCTGATCTAGTCCTATGGCTGGGGCACTGTTCCTGCTAACTTTGAAATCTGGTTCTTCAACTCTCTTAGACTCTCCCAACCCCTAATTTTAATGTGAGCTTTTTTAAAACTTTATTTTTTAATTGAAGGATAATTGCTTGACAGAATTGTGTCGGTTTCTGCCAAACATCAACATGAATCAGCCGTAGGTATACATATGTCCCCTCCCTGATGTGAACTTTTTCCTCAAGTGTAGAATACAGACAGAAAAATGCACAGGTCATAAGTGACACCGTGACGAATCTTCCTACGTGAGCGCATCAAGCCCACATCAAGAAACAGAGTGTTCCTGTTCACCAGAAGCTCCCCCGTTCCCTCTGCCAGTGATGACTTCCCCAAAGGTAACCAAGGGTAGTGTGTCTGTTTCTAGTCCTTTACTTAAATAGAATTAAATGATATGTTTTTGTGTCTGGCTCCGTCTCTTAATGTTCACATCTTTGAGACCCATCTATGTTGCTGCATGTGATTGCAGGTCATTCATTATTATTGCTGGGCAAGAGGCCATCGTCTGGATGTGGCTCAGTTCATTCATTCCCTCTCCTACGGATGGGCATGTGGCTATTCTCTAGGTAGAGGCTGCTTACAAATAAGGCTGCTCTGAACATTCTTGTGTACATCTTTTGGCGAACATCTGTCTACATTGCTGTTGAGTAATAGACCTATTGCGAGGTCATGTGGTGAAGGCATGTCTCATTTGATTAGAAATCACCAGCTTTCCAAAGTGTCTGCACCATTTTGTGTTCCCACCAGTCATGTATGAGTTTCTTCTGGATGTTCCACCTCCTCGCCAACTCTTGGTATTTTCTGTAGTTTTCATTTGAACCATCCTAAGTGGTATCCCACTGTGGTTTTAAGTTGCATTTCCCTGACAATCAGTGATGGTAAGCCCCTCTGTGTCATTCTATTGGTCATTTTGCTTCTTCTTTGTGACATGTCTCCTTGGCTCTTTGTCTTTTGTGTCTATTTGATTGATTGTTCTTTTTTTTCTCCCTAAATTACTTGTAAGAGACTGTGTCTCTTAGTCTTAGTTGCAGCTTGCATGATCTTCAGTTGAGGCATCTGAACTCTTAGACACAGCCTGCTCACTCTTAGTTGAGGTCTGTGGGATCTAGTTCCCTGGCCAGGGATTGAACCTAGGCCCCCTGCACTGGGAGCGTGGAGTCTTAGCCACTGGACCACCAAGAAAGTCCCCTGTGTCTCTTTAAATTACTGTAACGGGCAGGGTTTTGCAGGAAAAGAAAATCAATAGGAGATGATCTATCTGTCATTGATCTGTCTGTCTGTCTAGCTTTAGGAATGCAGTTATGGAGGCAGGCTGGCAGGCCACAAACTCAGGGAGGGTTTCTATATTATAATCCAGAGACAGAATTCCTTCTTCTCCAGGACACCTCCGTTTTCACTCTCAAGGCCTTTAACTGGTTGGCCCACTCACGTTATGGAGGATACTTGCCTTTACTTAAAATCAGCTGAGTGTAGATGCTAACCACACCTACAGAATACCTTCCCAGCAACGGTGAAACTAATGTTTGACCGAACAACTGGCACAATAACCTAGCTAAGTCGACACATAAAATTTTAACATCCAATTACTCAGAGTTGTTTACGTTGTTTGCAACTTGGGAGCCCAATCTAGTTCACCATTGATATAAACACACACACACACGCACGCATGCTTGCACACACACAATATCAACGGCAATGTTATGCATTTCTATGCGTGTACGTGTACCAGAATAAGTCTGGGAGGACACGGCCAAACCTGTTACATGACCACCTCGGGGAGTGTCAAGATTGACGGTCAGAGGGAATTTTAACCATTAACAGTAACAGTAAAGAAAAAAAATTAAATAATAAAAATTAAATAGTGTCCATTATGAAATTAAAGTTAATTTTTAAGCGGGAAAACATTTTTCAAAAAATAATCATTACGTTCCCATTATTCATTCAGCAAAAATGGACTAAGTACCTGCTGTGTGCCCATTGCTGGCGATACAGAGGGCAGGATGGGAGCCTTTGTCCTGTGGCGCTGACATCAGAGCAGAGAAGTCAGGCAGTGGAGAAACAAAGAACTTGGCAAGGAACTTCAGAGAGTGTTTAGGAAGGCCCTGCAGGAAAGGAAACCAGTGTAGAGAGGAAGAATGAATGGAGGTGTGGGGCTGTGTTGCCCTGATGGTCAGAGAAGGCCTCTTTAAGGTGACATTTGAGTCCTGCGGAAGGGGAAGGAGCTGGCTTGGGAAGGGGCAGAGCAGGTGGCCAGCCCCACAGGTGTGAAGGTTCTAAGGCAGGGATGGACCAGACGAGGCACGAGAAACTGAGCAGTGCGTTTGGAAAGGGAGGCTGAGAGCTGGCCTAGTGGGGGGTTGTGGTGGAGCCCCACGGGAGGCTCCGCTGCCTGTCCCGAGACGAGCACTGTGCCGATCCCGAGCTGCCTGTTTTGGGGAGGGGGAGGCCTCTGAGCTGCTCGCAGGGCCTTATCCCCACGCTGCTCCAGCAATCCCTGTAGGATTAGACCCCAGCTCTGGAGATCCTGCTCTCAGGCCTCGCCAAGCCAGCCCAGGCCGGCAGCATCCAGAGGTGCGTCCCAGGGCTTCACCCTCTCTGCCTCTGAACAGGAGGGTCAGCAAGATCCACCATCACTGTCTCATTGAATCATAGTGTGACAGGGACGAGGAAGGTAACCAAAGAGATGCTTCCCCTGCACCATCCCTGGGGCTCCTGGTAAGAGCCCCAAGGAGTGGAAGGTATTATCATTATTCCCATTTTATGGCCCCGAACACTGAGGCACAGAGAGATTAAAATCCCTGACCCCAGGGTCTGCGTTCTTCACTCTTGCAGTCTAGAACCTCGCTCTTCTGGCTCTCAGGCAAAAGCAAGGCCATCTTTCTGTTTGTTTTTTTTTCTTCTGTTTTTAAATGACAGAGCCCTAGATGGGGAAGGACAATCCCATCTAGGCTCTCTTTATATAGATGGAAATTCCAAGGTCTGGGGAGAAAAAGGAACCCTTCCCTGACCATTCAGAGCCAGAGCGGGAGGTGGGCCTCTGCCCACAGGGCCCTTGCAGTTTCACCCCCTTCTTTCCCTCTACCTCCCTTCCTTCTTCCAGTGATGGTTAGCCTGGCCTCCAGGGCTTGCCTAGTGGCTTAGATGGTAAAGAATCTGCCTACACTGCAGGAGACCCAGGTCTGATCCCTGGGTTAGGAAGATCTCCTGGAGGAGGGCATGGCAACCCACTCTAGTACTCTTGCCTGAAGAATCCCACGGACAGAGGAGCCTGATGGGCTGCACTTCATGGGTTTGCAGAGTTGGACGTGTCTGAGCGACTTCGCACGCATGCAGACTGCCTCTAGGCTGCTCTTCCAGTATTCCGATCTCAGTCCTGCCTCAGGGCCTTTGCACTTGCGGCTCCCCTACCAGACCTGGGCCATCATTTCCTTTTCGCCTTCCTTTTCCACTCCATGGGCCATAGCCCTGCCCTCACTCTTCCTACTTTGACTTATTTTTTGGCTTAGCAGTTTTTCTTACCCTAGCATCATTTTATTAAGCATATTACTTGTGATTCATCTCCCTTCCTAGAATATCAGCCCCTTAAGGGTAGGGACTTTCTTCACAGCTGTTTCCCCAGTACCCAGCCCAGGGCCTGGGCCTTCATAATGCTCAGTGTGTGCTTGTGGGAAGGATGGGCAGATAGACGGATGGATGGCGGATGGATGGATGGGTGGGTGAGAGATGGGTAACAGGCGGAGGCATTGGTGGGTAATGGACAGACAGACAGATTGACAGACACATAGGCGGTGGAAGGATGAATGGATGGGGGATGGGTGGACAGTTCCCCCAACGCCATTTCCCAGCCCTGGGCTCCAGGTCCCCCACTTGGCTGTTCTGACTTGTCTCCTTTGGCTACAGGCCTGAGCCGGCAGCTGTGGGGGCTTCCACAGGATCAGGCAGGAGTTGCTGTTTCTCATCCTCCTCTGCGGCTGGGCGAACAAAAGTCTTTGTTCTCCCTCCCCGGCCTGGCCCCCCGAGAGCCCAGGGTGGGAAGTTGCTGGCAAGTCAGCGACTCAACTTTGCCACAACTAAATTTTGAGGCTTAACCTGTCAAGCTGGGCCCAGGGGGGTCCTGTGGTCCACACTGGTGCTGGGCATAACGGGGGTGTGATGGGAACACTGTGGGCACAGCCCAGAGATGATTCCTACCTGGGTGGGCCCCAGAGACTTCTGGAGACCTTGATTTTGGGGAAATGGGTGGGGGAGTTACACAAGATGAAGTTGGTCCTGGGCTCTCTACGGACAGCTCAGGACAATGTTTCCTCTTTTCCCTCAGAGTTGCCCCCACAGGGCAGAGGGGCAAGAGAAGGAAGCCTCACGTGGTGCTGCAGTGGTCCCATGAGGATGGTGCCATCAGAGTACCCGTGGCACAGAGGAGGAAACTCAGGCCCAGAGAGATAATTAGTGTGCCCTGTTGAAAGCCAAACTGGATGGGTAGTCGTTACCCAGCTGGGCTGTCTCTGCCAACCAAAAACAGTGGCCTTTAGCCAGTTTCTTCCTGTCTTTGTCGAGGTCAGACTTGAATCTTGTTCAAATGAACCCCAAAGCCAGTGGATCGTGGACGCAGTGACTGGAGAGCCTGGCACCCTTAGCTCGCCAGCCTCACCAGCACACCACTGAGGAATCTAAACAGCTCACTTACTGCCCTACCTGCTCTGGAACGGGGTCCCACGTCCTCAGCAGGAAACGTGGGAAGAAGTCGGGATCCTAGCGTGGCAGTTGAGGTCCATCCACAAGACTGCTCGACCTCTTCTCTGTACGGCGCCCTGTGCAGCAGATGTTGGGACTCGTCCGCACGAACCACGTGCCTTCCAGCCTCTGCCTTTGCCCGTGCGGTCTCCTGCACCGAGGATGCTGTCCTGGTCTGAGTTCTTCCAGGAACAGACCCTGAGACAGGATTCAAGTTCAAGGAGTATATTCCAAAAGTGATTCTGGGAAGTCCCCATAGCAGGGTGGATGAGCAAGACAGGGAAGGAAGCAAACAAAACATGTGGTTATCAGGCCAGCAACGTCCGAGGGGGTCTCAAACCCACTCAGGGAGCCAGCGTAGAGCATGGACCCCAGACTTTTTCCAGCCAAGGGGAGAGGAAACCAGCTGTGTATCCGTCAACTCCCTATCAGTGGTCAGCTGAGGGCTCATTCCAGGGCATCAACTTTCTGGAACTTCTGGCTATGCACATGCCCACAGCCAGACCAAAGTTCTCAAGTAGAGACAGTAAACATAGGTATTTGGAGCAAGCGGGAGTGTTCATATAGGGGATTTGGGTGGGCACCAACAGCGTTTGCTACAAGTGTTTATTGGCTCCTGATCTTTTTCTAAAAGAGTCCTATTCATCCTTTAAAACCCATCCTTCACTCTCCCAAGGGAGACTTCCCTAACCCTCTTAAATCAATCAATTACTTCACCCCATTCCTTGCATGCACATCTAATATTAGCCTTTATCACAGAGGGTTGTGATTACCCTTAAAGCCTTTGCTTGTCCCACCAGGGAGTGAACAGCTTAAGGGCAGGGACCACATCTTGGGACGTAGAACATCCTGTTTGGTGTTGCGAAGTCCTGAGTTCCAGTCTCTTGGCCACTCTGAAGCTTACTCTGATCACCATCTCTGGTCCTCAAGACCTGGCTGTTATGGGCCCTTGGTAAACTGGCAAAGAAATTGAAATTCCATTTTTAACTCACTGACATTTCTTCTTTCCAGAATGTTTGGTATTTTGATTCTGGAGATTTTAAGCAAGTGAGTCTCCGTCTATGTTATTCCTTCTCAGAATCACTCTTGGAGAGCATTTAGAAAACTTCAAGGTCCAAGGCCCCACCTTGGAGATTCAGATTTCAGTCACTGGAGCTACTAGGTTAAACTTCAATGATAATAGGGAGCCTCAGAGACATTTCCCCCACTTCAGGGTCGCTCCTGGAGAAAGTTCATCACGATGTCAAATGCGAATGTGGAGAGGGGAGGGGAGGGAGGGGCAACCTGGAGTCTGTGCTGGAAGAAGGGGCTCAAGAAGTGGGGAGGACGCAGAAATCAGAAATGAGAGGAAACGGGCTAGGCACACAGGCAGCCGTGTGGCTAGAGCTGAGGGAGGGCACAGTGCCGGGCAGAAGGGGAAAAAGCGGACTGACAGTCGATCCTGCAGGGTCTGCGTGAGACCGTATTGTAAGAATGGGAAGCCCGGGTGGAGAACCGTGGAGCACCGGAGTATTAGTGCCTCGGTTCGTTGTCCTGAACTGACGTCAGGACTCACTTACCCAGCAATGACGGAATGTGGGTATGCACGAGTCGAGGGCCTACTGTGTGAGGGGCATTGTGCCGGCAGCTTCACTTTAGTCCCAGGTAGCCCTTGGTGGGAGGTTCTGTTGTACTCCCCATTTCGTAGACGGGAAAACTGAGGCACAGGGTGGTGAAGTCCGTGGCTGAGGATTCACGGCTGTTCAGCAGCCGATCAGGCTTGAACCAGGGACTGCGAGCCTGACCCCAGAGTGCTTGCCCTCTCTTCTCCTGCGTCCTCCAAAGTTGCTCTTTCTGATGCCCTTTGACCCACCAGTTCAGCAAACCACAGGCACTGACCCACTCGGTTCTGCAAGAAATTATTTTGTTGATGTTGTTTTTCCCCAATAAATCCCTCGTGGCCTTTCCCCCACCCTTCTTCTTTAACCTCAGCACGCAGACAAATCCCACATCACAAAGGCCAAAGCGGCTCCTGGAGGCGAGAGCGTCATTCCATGGGTCAAAACTGCATGGGCCATGTTTATTAGGCTTATTTTAAATTGCTTCCCCATCCCCCGATGAAAGGCGGGAAGTCTTAAAATTACTTCTCCTCCAAATGAGCCCTCAGAGGCGCCACCCTGCCCCAGAAGCTCTCTGACCTGCCTCCTAAGGAATTATTAATTATGATTTGTTTTTATAATCGTCCACTTGGAGCCTCGGATGACACACGCTCAGACTTGTCCACCCTTTAAGAGAAGGAATCAAAGGTTCATGGAAATCAGTTAAGTATATCAAGTGGAATTACTTGGGCTCAGCCCTGGATTTGCTCTGTGACCTTAGGCAAACCCCTTCCCTCTCTGGGCCTCTGTTTTTCTAGTTGTAGAGGAATGTGGACTGACTTCTAAAACAGGGTTAGGGTATATATCTCCCAAACTGTGAATATACTAGAGGTGTGGGAAACGGTTGTAGATTGTACATGGATGGACATTTTACAAGTTTATTGTTTAACTTCAACTTTAAAAGCTTAACAGTGCTGCAGTATTTCATTTACAAATGCTGCTGTTTTTGTTCGTTGGGATGGTCACAGGGAGGAGGACCCCTGATTCACACAGTCCCTTAGGTATCCCAACTGCTGGAGGCTCTGCTGTGTTCAGAGTCGCCCTGGGGATCAAGATTTAGCGAGAAGGAGATGGTGGAGAAGGAACCCGTCAGCCCGAGTGACGTACCTATGTACCCTCTCCCCACCCTGCCCTGCCACGCTCCTCTGTCCAGAACTAGTCACACGGTTCCACCCAGACACGAAGGCAATCGGGAAATGTAGGCCCCTGGCTGGGCAGCTCCTTGTCTACACTGCACACTTCAGAGGAGGCGCACACATCTCTGTGGAGCCTCAGCCATGTCTGCATCAATAGTCTATTTTTAAAAAGTAAATCGAGGAACAGAGCTTGGCCACCCCATTTATCAAAGAGGTAGAACCCCATATACAATTTTCTACAAAGTGGGAGGACTCATTCTCCCCCAAATTAAAGTTCACTACACAAGAGAGAGTAGTCTTTGCAGGGGAAGAGACACGCCACGCACGGAGTGAAGAGGGGACCTAGGCCCACACCAACGTCTCCAGCTGATTTGTGATGAAGCTGTGAAAGCAATTCAGTAGGATAACCTTTCTAATACAGTAAGTCCCCTACAGATGACTGCATTCTGTTCCGAGAACCTGCTTGTAAGTCCAGTTTGTTAAGTCCAACAAAGTTAGCCTAGGTACCCAACTAACACAATTGTTTCTACAGTACTATACTTAACAGGTTTATAATTCTTTTCACACAAAACAAAAAAATACAGAAAGCATTTTTAACCTTACAGTGTAGTACCTTAAAAAGTACAGTGGAGAAGGCGATGGCACCCACTCCAGTGCTCTCGCCTGGAAACTCCCAGGGACGGAGGAGCCTGGTGGGCTGCAGTCCGCGGGGTCACTAAGAGTCGGACACGACTGAGCGACTTCACTTTCAGTTTTCACTTTCATGCATTGGAGAAGGAAATGGCACCCCACTCCAGTGTTCTTGCCTGGAGAATCCCAGGGACGGGGGCGCCTGGTGGGCTGCAGTCCACGGGGTCGCTAAGAGTTGGACACGACTGAGCGACTTCACTTTCACTTTTCACTTTCATGCAGTGAAGAAGGAAATGGCAACCCACTCCAGTGTTCTTGCCTGGAGAATCCCAGGAACGGGGGTGCCTGGTGGGCTGCCGTCTATGGGGTCACACAGAGTCAGACACGACTGAAGCGACTTAGCAGCAGCCCCAGCAGAGTACAACAGCTGGTGTACAGGGACTGGTATCAAGGGCGAGAAGAGTTATTGTGGAGGAGGGAGGGGAGGAGGGGGATGGCTGAGATGAAGGACCGTCAGCAGCAGGAGACGGGGGGGGGGGGCACGCTGCAGTGTCAGTCCCACCTGATACTGATGAAACGCATGTTCGCATCTTTGAAAGTTCACAGCTTGAAGGTTCGTATGTAAGGGACTTACTGTAAATAGTGCGGGAGCAATTGGACATCCAGAGGCAAAAAGAAAAGATCTTTGACTTTGACCCAAATCTCACACCTTAGAGATTAAATGGGTCATGAACTTAAACTAAAACATGAAACTATAAAACATTTATTTCTTTTAAAGTAAGAGAAACTTGATTTTCAGGATCTAGGGCCAGGCAAAGAATTGTTACTCCTGAACACCAAAAGCACAATTCATAAGATGAAAAAATTGATACATTGTACCTCATCAAAATTAAGATTTTTTTTTTTTGCTCTGTCAAAGAGGATGAAAAGACAAGCTACAGACCAGGAGAAAATATTTGAAAACTGTGTATCTGGCAAAGGACTAGTATTGAGAATGTATCAAGAACACTCAAAACTCAGCAGTGAAAAAGAAATCCGATTAGAAAATGACAAAAGACAGGAACAGACATTTTGTGGAATAGGATTCACAGATGCAGATAAACACATGAAACGATGTTTCACGTCACTGGCCATTAGGGAAATGCAAATTAAGACCACAATGAGGTATTACTACCCACCCATCCAAATGGCTAAAATGAAAAATGATGAGAACACCAAATGCTGGTGAGGAGTGGAGAAACTGGGTCACTCAGGCATTCCTAGTGGGAATGTAAAACGGCTCAGTATTCTGGAAGCCAGCTAGGCCATGCCTTAAAAACTACCAGATGACCTAGCAATCATGCTCCTCAATATAGAAATGAAAATTTAGATTCACACAAAACCCTGCACACACATGCTCATAGCAGTTTGACTTATAATAGGCAAAGCATGGAAGTAACCCAGACACCCTGCAATAATGAACAGGTAAAGAAACTGGTGTATCCATACCTTGGAATTCTACTCAGCATAGAAAGGAACAAAATATTGACACGTGCAACAGTTTGGATGACTCTTTAGGGAATTATGTGAGTAAAAAAAAAAAAAAATAAATAACAAGTCAGTTCCAAAGGGTTACAAACCATATGATTCCCTTTTCCTGGCTGTTGCTCAGGTGCTCAGTCGTGTCCGACTCTTTGAGACCCCATGGACTTGCAACATGCCAGGCTTACTCCCGGAGTTTGCTCAAACTCACGTCCATCAAGTCAGTGATGCCATCCAACCATCTCATTCTCTGTTGTCCCCTTCTCCTCCTGCCTTCAATCTTTCCCAGCATTAGGGTCTTTTCCACGAGTCAGCTCTTCACATCAGGTGGCCAAAGTATTGGAGTGTCAGCTTCAGCATCAGTCCTGCCAATGAGTGTTCAGGATTGATTTTCTTTAGGAATATTTATATTGTATTCTTTTTTAAAATTGTGTATTTATTTTTGTTGCGCTGAGTCTCCCTTGTGCTCGGGCTTTCTCCAGTTGTGGTGAGTAGGGGCTGCTCTCCTGTTGCAGGGCGCAGGCTCTGGGCTCAGGGGCTTCAATAGTGGCAGAACGTGGGCACAGTATCTGTGGTGCACGGCTCGGTTATTCCATCCATGTGGGATCTTCCTGGACCAGGGATTGAATTGGTGTCTCCTGCATTGGCAGGCAGATTCTTACCCACGGTACCACCATGGAAATCCGTTTACATAGTATTCTTACACTCATAAGCTGAGCTAAGTCACTTCAGTCGTGTCCGACTCTCTGTGACCCCATAGACGGCAGCCCACCAGGCTCCCCGTCCCTGGGATTCTCCAGGCAAGAACACTGGAGTGGGGTGCCATTTCCTTCTCCAATGCATGAAAGGGAAAAGTGAAAGTGAAGTCTCTCAGTCATGTCCGACTCTTAGCAACCCCATGGACTGCAGCCCACCAGGCTCCTCCGTCCATGGGATTTTCCAGGCAAGAGTACTGGAGTGGGGTGTCATTGCCTTCTCCATCTTACACTCATACAGCTGTAGAAATGGAAGCGACATTAGTGGTGGCCAGGAGAAAGGACAGAGTTGGGGGTGGGAGATGGCTGGGGCTGCAGAAGAAGAGTGGGAAGGATCTTTACGGGGATGGAGACGTTCTGCATCTCGGCTGGATCGGTGTCAGCAATCTGGCTGTGCTGTCGTTTAAAAGATGTTGTCACGGGGGAGGTGGAGGAGAGCGTAAGTAGAAATCTCTGTTTCCTAAGACTGCCCCTGAAACTACACCAATCTCAACGTAAGAAATTTGATAGAGAATACAAATTCAGTTGTTTTCTACCTAGCCTCTTCTGAACATAATTGTACCTTTGGTAACATGGGGGCACTATCAGAATCTCAAACAGCGGATGTCGCGCAGTGGTTAAGTGCGTGGTTTACCGATGGCACCGGCTGGGTTCAAATCTCAGCCAAGCAGTCCTCTCACCGAACTGAGCCTTGACTTCCACCCCTGCAAGTGGCTGAGCAGCAGGAAGCCCTGCCTCAAGGCCTTGGTACAGAGACCCCAGGAGGTGACTCGAGATTCACCTAGGGCCCAGCGCTCCAGTGCACCTGCTGCCCTGTAAATTCCTCGCCACTTCACAAGTGGGCAATCGGACCTTAGGGCATCCTCGGCTGGNAGGAAGCCCTGCCTCAAGGCCTTGGTACAGAGACCCCAGGAGGTGACTCGAGATTCACCTAGGGCCCAGCGCTCCAGTGCACCTGCTGCCCTGTAAATTCCTCGCCACTTCACAAGTGGGCAATCGGACCTTAGGGCATCCTCGGCTGGCTCCCTAGGTTGGCATGGTGACCCCCCCATCCGAGGTTGGTTTTGACTCCTTTCTCACTAAGGGCTGTGTGCTAAACTGCTGCTCCGAGGTTGGTCTGATTGGTTCTTGTCTGCCCTCTGGGCTCTGGAGCACACTCTCAAGGACCTTCCTCAGTGCAGGAAGAACACAGGCGGCTTCCGTGGGCTGGGCTGCTCCAGGGGACCACGAGCCCCGGGGTTAGCCTCTCTGAGGCAGCAAAGAGAAGGGATGGAAGGAATGCTGACTGCCTACCTACATGGCTTACGTGCTCCAGCTCATCAAAATCTCCCAACAATCTTGCACAATAGGTATTATTACTATTTCTACTTTATGCAGGAGAAAGCAGAGGCTGAGAGAGGAATGGACTTGTGCAGGGTTATGGTGGAGCTGAGCCCTAGTCTGATTTCAATTCATTGTCATTTTGACTATTAATAATAATCTTATTTATTAAGGGCTTCCCTGGTGGCTCAGACGGTAAAGCATCTGCAATGCAGGAGACCTGGGTTCGATTCCTGGGTCGGGAAGATCCCCTGGAGAAGGAAATGGAGATCCACTCCAGCACTCTTGCCTGGAAAATCCCATGGATCGAGGAGCCTGATAGGCTACAGTCCATGGGGTTGCAAAGAGTCTGACACGNTAAAGCATCTGCAATGCAGGAGACCTGGGTTCGATTCCTGGGTCGGGAAGATCCCCTGGAGAAGGAAATGGAGATCCACTCCAGCACTCTTGCCTGGAAAATCCCATGGATCGAGGAGCCTGATAGGCTACAGTCCATGGGGTTGCAAAGAGTCTGACACGACTGAGCGACTTCACTTTCACTTTGCTTTTGTTAAACATCTACCATAACCAGTTGGGATGCTTAGCTCTTTGCTTTGGGGCATCATCACCCCCTCCCCATTTTAGAGAAGAGGAAACAAAGATTAAGAAGGGTGAGTTGCCCAGATTGTTTCTTGAAGAAGCAATCGACTGACAGCTCTTCCTTCAGCCCCGCCCTCAGCTCGGGCTCAGCTCCTCTGAGACTCAAGCTCAGAGACGTAAATGCTGAGTAAGCAAAGAGTTGGTACCTTGAGGTATGATGCCAGGGCAGCCCGTGGGCATTTGCATGTCAGCTTTAGCTGGCCGAGGTCAGCTGAGATGGTCAGAGCTTCCCGTGGGGGCTTGGTGGGGTCCTTGGGGAGCTATGCAGAGACCCCCACCCCCCACCTTGGGCCCGACAGAGAGTGTGGCAGTTGGAACAGACTCGGGGTGGCGGTGGTGGTGGCAACTTCCTTTTGAGTAATAACATTTACTGAAAAGCAATGCTGCTTTTAGCACCAAAAGTTCACCACCCTTGCAAGCAGGCGCCTAAGAATATCTCTACTCAACCACAATTCAGAGACTCACACAGATTCCCTTCTGCCTTACCTCCAGCAGAGTTTTGCGTTTGGTGTTAAAGGGAAACCGAAGACCGCAATTATTGGAGGAAGCGGGAGGGGTGTGGGGAGCAGGGTGATGCAAGGGGGGCCAGGTGGCATCAACCACAGTGCCCCATGCGTCCACAGGCCGCCTCCAGGCAGTGGCCCAGCCCCCTGGCCTGCAGTTACTGGAAAGACATCTACAGACTCAGAGTGAAACTGAAGGGCTGACCATTTCTCTTCTTTTTACAAGAAAAAGAAAGTGATTGTCCTCGAAACAAGCCTGACTTTGGAGACTGGGGACTTGCCCTGGCCTCTCTGCATGGTAGTGGCAGAGCTACAGCAGCCCCAGGCGCTCCGGGTCCTCAGCTGCCGCTCCGCCACACGCGCTGGGTCCTTTGAATGGCCCCTCTGGTCCATTATTGGAAAGCCGGTCTGTACCGGGGAGGGGGTGGCCTGAAAGGTTAGGAGCTCATCCACGGCCCAGGCAGTTGGAGGATGGCGGGGGTTAGGGAGAGGGCCTGAGTGAGGAGGTGTAGCGCTGGGCAGAGGAAGGAGTTGTAAACAGCAGCTCTAAGTCCCTTCTCTGCTCCTATCTGGCCTCCTGACTCGCACCAGAACCAGACGCGCAGGAGCATGCTGTTATGTCCGACGCTTTGCGACCCCATGGACTGTACCCCGCCAGGCTCCTGTGTCCATGGGATTCTCCAGGCAAGAAGACTGGAGTGGGTTGCCCTGCCCTCCTCCAGGGGATCTTCCCAACCCAGGGATTGANCGCGCAGGAGCATGCTGTTATGTCCGACGCTTTGCGACCCCATGGACTGTACCCCGCCAGGCTCCTGTGTCCATGGGATTCTCCAGGCAAGAAGACTGGAGTGGGTTGCCCTGCCCTCCTCCAGGGGATCTTCCCAACCCAGGGATTGAATCCATGACTCCTGCATTGCAGGCGGGTTCTTTACCACTGTGCCACCTTGGAAGGTTCCCCCAAACCAGGAACTGTCAGGAAATGGAAAGATGGAGAGTCACTCGGATGCGGGTTCAAATTCCACCAGGGATGGTCACTGGCTGTGTGACCTTGGGCCAGTAATTTCACCTCTCTGAACCTCAGTTTCCTCATCTCTAACATGGGGAGAGTAATAGGAAGTCGGGTCATGACCCTCCTCTGCTCGGAATCCTCACGTGGTCCCACCTCACTTGGCAGAAAAGCCAGTCTGCATGTGGTTCCCAGGGCTTGCATAACTGCCCCTCTGCTCCCCCTTACAAGCTCATCTTCTCCCCTCCAGCCACACTGGGCAACTTGTGTTCTGCCGACAGGGTAAATACACTCCTGCCCCAGGGCCTTTGTACTCACTGTTTCCTCTGCCTGCAAGATCCTTCCTCCAGATCCTCCTCCTGACCCTACTGGGGTCTGTATTGAAATGCCCTCAGGAGGCAGCTGTGACCTTTTAAGTTGCTCCCCATCACTCTTTAACCCTTCGAAAGTTGCTCAGTCATGTTCAACACTTTGGGACCCTGTGGACCACCAAGCTCCTCTGTCCATGGAGTTCTCCAGCAAGAGTACTGGAGTAGGGTACCATTTCCTTCTTCAGGAGATCTTCCCGACCCAGGCATTGAAGCCGGGTGTCCTGTATTATAGACAGATTAATTATCGTCTGAGCCACCAGGGTACCCCTTTGCCCTGTGTTAATGTCCCTCCACTGCTTGACGTGATTTGGGGACTTTATTAATCCCTGCCCTCCAGACTATATGCTCCAAGGGGGCAGAGCTCAATTCTGTATTATTCTATTTTAAGCCCTCAGGGCCTGGCTCACAGCAGTTGCTCACCAAATGTTTGTTGACTGCACCCAGGCAGGGTTATGTGGTGGGGCTGAAGACTAGGTGTATAGAAGTTCCGACCCGCAGAGTCCTTGCTCAGTAAAGCATTACTTCCTTTTCTCCCTTCCCAGCACTAATCACGTGCCACACGCTTGACTTCCTATCACGAAAGGATGCCTGTTGTAGATGCAGAACCCACACTGGAGAACTCAGGCCCACTCCCTGGGGGGAACTCTGAGGTGTGGTCCAGGGGCTGCAGCCTCCTGGACAGTGGTGACAGGGTCTGCTATGACCTGGGCCTGGCTGGTTTAGGGTCTGGCTGAGGGAAATGGCTGGGGGCTCTTTAGACCCCCAAAAGGGCTGTGGGCACAGGAGAAGCTGGCTGTGGCTTCAAGGGACATCGGGCCCTGGGCCTGGGGTTCATGCCCTTACCCTGTAGCCCCCTAGTTCCCATCAAGGGGGCCCAGGGTTTGCAGAGAGGGGCTTTTTCAGTTTTCCGTTTCTGGAAAGTTCTGTCCCAGGAAGNGGCACAGGAGAAGCTGGCTGTGGCTTCAAGGGACATCGGGCCCTGGGCCTGGGGTTCATGCCCTTACCCTGTAGCCCCCTAGTTCCCATCAAGGGGGCCCAGGGTTTGCAGAGAGGGGCTTTTTCAGTTTTCCGTTTCTGGAAAGTTCTGTCCCAGGAAGGGCAGATGTCAGAGGAGCTGTTGGATACGGCTGGAGCCTCACAGACTCGGAGCCTCCGGGTGTCTTCTCTCCCCGGCAACCAGCCAGTTCCCGAAGCAGAGGGACTTTCCAGAGAAGTCCGCCTCCTTCTCCCCCTGTGCCTGCCCACGAGACTACGGGCCAAGCTCTCAGCGAGGCCCTGCCCCCACCTTTGTTTCCCTGTTTTTATTTCTTAGAGAGGCCAAGGAATCTGGGGTGAACAGCCCCAACACTAGGCCCACTGTGTGGAAATTTCAGGGCCACAGGTTGGCTTGGCATAGGCCCCAGGATGTGACCCCCCTACCTGGACCTCCACCCCGGGCTCTGGGTTGAACTGGGCCTGTAGCTGGCCTAGGGTGGGCTGAGCAATTGCCTGTGAACCGCGTCTTCTGCTGGAGGTTTCACCTCTGCCCATCAGAGCCGCCTTGCCCTATGAGGGCCCCCTTCCACACTGCTACAGCAAAGCGCATGCAGGTGAGACATGAGCAAGAACTGTCTTCTGACCCCTCAGGGTCCCCAGAGGTAGCCAGACCCCCAAACCCCTCAGCGCAAACCTTGCTGCCACCCGCAGGCCCTATCCAGCCCAGGAGTATGTTTGGTTTGGCCCTTGATGTAATTTTAAAAAATGTGAATCAGTTACCAACATTCAAGATACCAGTAGACTTGACGTAAAATCCACTTTTCTGACTTCTGTTAAGAAGCAGGAATCTCAGGCTGTGTGGGGTCTGCTTTCCTGCAGGGTGTGGGGAAGCCGGAGGGGGTCATGGTTCCCCTTTCAGAGCAGCACATAGCAGATACTCTCTTCTTCCTCCCAGTCCCTGCTCAGCCCACGTTTCTCGTACCTATCGCCTACCAGGGTCTTGAAGTACGAGTAGGAGTTCACCAGACAGAGGTGTGAAAAAGCATTCTGAGAAAAAGAAGAGCATATGTCTTTGCGATATATCTCTTTAAGATTCACCCAATAAGACTGTATTGAATACTTACTGTACACTCTGGGGCACAGAGCAGGAAACCGATTAGATAAGGATCCCAGCCCACCTTGAGCTCATTACTGCAGACAGCAGCTCTCAGCTGGGTACTATTATGTCACCCAGGGACGCCTGGCAATGTTTGAGGCATTTGTGGTGTCATAACAAATGTGGGTGGGGGGAGGGGATGCCACTACCATCAGTGGAGAGAGGCCAGGGGTGCTGCTAAACCAGTCACGGCATGCCCAGGACCCCGCTTCACAGCAAAGAATGATTTGACCTCAAATGTCCAGAGTGCCAAGACTGAGAAACCCTGGTTTAGCGGGAAAGAGTAAACTAAAGGGCACAAGGAACACATCACCTGAAGTCAGGTGGTGCTGAAAGTTTTCTGATGAAACTGATCAGAGCGCGGCAGCGGGGATCAGGAGTGGGTATATGGCTGCCTAGGGGAGGTTCTGTTTGCACAGAGACCTAAGGATGAGAAGGAGCAGGTCCTGAAAAGATCGGGGTGCCCCCAGCAGGGTGACCCCAGATGGTAGTTGCTCCCTGAGCGAGAGCTCCTCCCCTTTCTGCACTGCTTGTCACCTTAGCCTCACTTCTGGGGCTGGGATCAGTGGTCCGGTTGCCACTTTACCAACAAAGGACCCTGGCTGGATGTCACAAGCCTCTAAGAGGCTGAACCAGGCCACCCGACCACTCTGAGCTGGTGTCCTTGGGGTGCCTGGAGGACATGATGGGCACTGAATTGCCTTCTTTCATTCATTCATTCAGTCAGTTCAGTCGCTCAGTCGTGTCTGACTCTTTGTGACTCCATGAACTGCAGCACACCAGGCTTCCCTGTCCATCACCAACTCCTGGAGCTTACTCAGGCTCAGGTTCATTGAGTCGGTGATGCCATCCAACCTTCTCGTCCTCTGTCGTCCCCCCTTCTCCTGCTCTGAATCTTTCCCAGCATCAGGGTCTTTTCAAATGAGTCAGTTCTTCGCACCAGGTGGCCTAAGTATTGGAGTTGCAGCTTCAGCATCGGTCCTTCCAATGAACACTCAGGACTGATTTCCTTTAGGATGGACTGGTTGGATCTCCTTGCAGTCCAAGGGACTCTTAAGAGTCTTCTCTGACACCACAGTTTTCATTCAGGCAGTCAATAAACATCTANTAAGTATTGGAGTTGCAGCTTCAGCATCGGTCCTTCCAATGAACACTCAGGACTGATTTCCTTTAGGATGGACTGGTTGGATCTCCTTGCAGTCCAAGGGACTCTTAAGAGTCTTCTCTGACACCACAGTTTTCATTCAGGCAGTCAATAAACATCTACGAGGCCCACTGTGGCCCAGCAAGCTCGGGCAACCTCAGGCTGTGCTCAGCACCAGTCACGGCACATAGTAGGTCCACAGGAAATACTGTCAAACAAATGAAAGGAAGGTACCAATGAATAAAGGAGGCCTCGTCCATGTAAGATAATGGATCATGGCCAGCACTGATTGGGTGCCTACCCTGTGCCAGACCCATCCCCAGCTGGAGTGGACACCAGCTTGGCGGGAGGGACAGTGATCATCCCCACTCCATGGTGAGAAGGCTGAGGTCTGGAGGGGACACCGATCGCCCAAGGCCTTGTAGCCAGGAAGCCGCAGGGCTGGCACTGGAGCCCAGGCCTCCCGGCTCCTAGGCTGCACCCCCCGCCTGGGCATTTTGTATGCTCTGATTCCATTTGCTATCCTCCCAACCCTATGAGGTAGCTGGTGGCCTTATCCCATCTTATGGATGAAGCAGTGGAGCTCAGAGAGGTGGAGTGTCTCACCCGGGGTCACACAGCATGGGTGTTCAATCTACCTTCCACATTTTGGACCTCCAAGCCCTGCCCCTGGTAACACTGACTCGAGGAGGGTTAATGAGACCCACAGGGGAGGTGGGCTGGAGGGTTAGGCCTCTTGGGGTCTGTAGGACCGGGCTGGAGGCTCTGGAGGAGGCGGGGTCCGGGGTGGGCGGACGGGAGCAGGTGGGCCTGGGGAGCCGCCAGCCTTCCGCCCCCACACTCGGGCGCAGCCGCCAGGAGGCTGTGGAGAGTCTGCCCAGCGTGTGCGGCGGCCTGACAATGGCTCCTTGTGTATGCGTGGTCAGAGGGGAGGGGCGCCATTGTTCTCCGGGACACCTTCCCGCCAGGGCTGGCTGCGGGCCGTCCCCGGCCCAGGACACTTGGCACAGGGCTGTTCCGGGCGCCTGAGGGAGGTGTGTGCTCGCACCTGTGTGTGTGTGTGCGTGTGTGTGTGCGCGCGCTGCTGGAGTGTGAGTGTGTGCACAGAGGGGCACGTGTGTCTGACACGGTCGCTGAGTGTGCACATGCATGCCTCGCACGCTGGGGCGCTGTGTCTGCGCAGGCTTGCGGCTCCCTGCGTCTACCGCGTCCCAGCGTGCCTTCCTGGGGGTGTCTGCAGTGGGGCGAGTATCTGCCTTCAGATGTGTCTCTGGCGCCGTGTATCTGGTGTGTGTTCCAGGGTGTCGAGAGAGGCTGCCCTCCTCTCAGGGTCTCAGTCTCCATCTGGGTGTCTCTGGCACCTCGACCCCAAGGGCACAGCAGAGCTCTGGCTTCCAGGTGAGGGCCGAGTCCCGCTCGTTGCCCATCTGTGCCGAACGGGGTTCCAGGCGAAGGGGGTGCAGGCGAAGAGCCGGAGGCAGGCCTGCACCAGAGGATGGGCAGAAGCAGCTGGTGGCCAGGGCGCCGCAGCAGGAGGAGCGAGCGGAGAGCGCCCCAGCAGGGAGTGGAGCCGGAACTTTGTTCCTAGTGCGGTGGAGCCATCAGGGTGTTCATGCTGGGGAGTGACGAGGTCTATTATGGAGGTGTCCCTGGTAGAGGATAGATTGCGGGGCAAGTATGCAAGCTGCTGGGGGTCACCCTGGGGTGCCCCCACTCTAGGCAAGAACTGCAGCTCCAGTGGAACTGAAGAATTTATTTACAGGGCAGCAGTGGAGAAACAGACACCGAGAATAGACTTATGGAGATGGGGAGAGGGGAGGGAAGGGCGAGATGTATGGAAAGAGGAACATGGAAACTCACGTCACCATGTGTAAAATAAACAGCCAATGGGAATTTGCTGTAGGTCTCAGGAAACTCAACCAGGGGCTCTGGATCAACCCAGAGGGGCAGGATGGGGAGAGGGATGGGAGGGAGGTTTGGGAGGGAGGGAATATATGTGTACCTATGGCTGATCCATGCTGAGGNAGAGCCGGAGGCAGGCCTGCACCAGAGGATGGGCAGAAGCAGCTGGTGGCCAGGGCGCCGCAGCAGGAGGAGCGAGCGGAGAGCGCCCCAGCAGGGAGTGGAGCCGGAACTTTGTTCCTAGTGCGGTGGAGCCATCAGGGTGTTCATGCTGGGGAGTGACGAGGTCTATTATGGAGGTGTCCCTGGTAGAGGATAGATTGCGGGGCAAGTATGCAAGCTGCTGGGGGTCACCCTGGGGTGCCCCCACTCTAGGCAAGAACTGCAGCTCCAGTGGAACTGAAGAATTTATTTACAGGGCAGCAGTGGAGAAACAGACACCGAGAATAGACTTATGGAGATGGGGAGAGGGGAGGGAAGGGCGAGATGTATGGAAAGAGGAACATGGAAACTCACGTCACCATGTGTAAAATAAACAGCCAATGGGAATTTGCTGTAGGTCTCAGGAAACTCAACCAGGGGCTCTGGATCAACCCAGAGGGGCAGGATGGGGAGAGGGATGGGAGGGAGGTTTGGGAGGGAGGGAATATATGTGTACCTATGGCTGATCCATGCTGAGGTTTGACAGAAAACAGCAAAATTCTGTAAAGCAATTATCCTTCAATAAAACATTAAAAAAAAAAAAAAAAGAATTGCAGCTCCCCGTTTTGCAGAAGTGGAAACTGAGGCCCAGGCAGGAGAAATGCCTTCCAGAGCTGCACATCTGGGAGCCGGTCCAGTACCAGAGCTCATTCTCATTTCCCCTTCCTTGGCGGCCTTTCCTGCCCGAGTCCCTTCCTGTCCCATGGCTATGCAGGTGCCTGTGCTAAAGACAGGGGACTAGGCTCCTCATCACCTCAGGAACCAGGACTCTGGAGCCACCGGGCTTGGGTTCAAATCCTATCTCTGGCACTTAAGAGCTGTGTGACCTTGGGCAAGTCACACAGCCTCTCTGGGCCCCCGTTTCCTCATCTGCAAGATGCAGATGATGACTGCACTCACCTGTAAGGTGTGACGCCTGTGACGTCACTGACACCCCTCCCCATCACAGGGTCCCTCTCTACTTAGTTTTTCTCCAAGCTACTTTTCACCTTCTAACACACATGAAAGTGTGGCAGCCACTCAGTTACGTCCGACTCTTTGCGACCCCACGGACTGTGACCTGCCAGGCTCCTTGACTCCATGGAATTCTCCAGGCAAGAATACTGGAGTGGGTTGCCATTTCCTTCTCCAAGGGATCTCCCCGACCCAGGGATCAAACCCAGGTCTCCTGCACTGCAGACAGTTCATCACCATCTGAGCCACCGGGGAAGCTTCACACAGGACATGTTCTACTAATTTGTCATGGCACTAGAGTGTCATTTCCAGGAAAGCAGGAGGTTTGGGTGTTTTGGTCATTACTAATAACCAGAACACTGTTGGTGCTCAGTGAACTTTTGCCGAATGAATGAAGCCGGGTAATTGGTATGAGATACTGGACTAGGGCCTGGCACACCTGCACATCTGATCTGCTGAACCCAGTAGTTCCTGTCTATTTTTTTTGTTTGTTTGTTTTGCCACACCACACAGCTTGTGGGATCCCAGTTCCCCGACCAAGGATCAAACTTGTGCCCTCTACAGTGGAAGTACAGAGTCTCAACCACTGGACCACTAAGGAAGTCCCGATATTTCCTGTCTTTAGTATCCATGGCTCACGGTGGGTTGGCTCCTGTGGGTACCAGGCACTGGTGAACATTCCCGAGTATTGGAGCCCCACCACCCCACTTCCCAGGACCCCTATTCTCCTCTGGGTAACACCAAGCAGAATCCTCTGGTTCGCGAGGAAGCAGGGTAAGCCAGCTGGCAGCTGTGGCGAAAATGTCCCCTGCTGGCGCTCCTGGCACAAGGAGCTGCTGGACAAATATTTGTCAAGTCCACAGGCTTTGTCAAAGAGATGGCTTCATGATCTTTCAGTCTGTCGAGGCAAGAACGAAGGGAGACCACCAAGACCAAATGGGTGACATAGTGACCTCTCAAGGTCATCGTGTCCAGCCCCCTGCCACCTGCACTCAGTGTCCCTGCATCCTGAGGAGGACCAGGAGCTGGAGAGGGGACCAGAGCTGGAGAGGGACCCGGGAGCTGGAGAGGGGAGCGGGAGCTGGAGAGGGGAGTGGGAGCTGGAGGGGGGACCAGAGCTGGAGGGGGGACCAGAGCTGGAGGGGGGACCAGAACTGGAGAGGGGAGTGGGAGCTGGAGGGGGGAGCGGGAGCTGGAGGGGGGACCAGAGCTGGAAAGGGGGCCAGAGTTGGTGAGGGGACCAGGCCCGTCCTTGTCTTGCCTTCCTCGTTTGTCCTGACTCCCAGCCCAGGGCACATGGTGGGCGCCAGGCGGGTCAAGAGAAGCGGGGTGTGGGGCTGGCCGGGGTGGTCATGGTCCCTTCCTCGGGGACCAGCTGGGGCCCTGCTCAGCCTAACTGGACAGCTTGGGGTCTGCCCACGGGCCCTCACCCTATCCTCAGGCCCCATCAGGGTTCAGGCCTCTGTCTCACAGTTCTCCATTCACACCCCCTCGTCTGCTAAGCACCCTACTACGTGCCATCTTCCCTGGGGACCATGAAAAGTCCTCGAGTACAGGATGTTTGCAGAACGCAGTGGATGGTGGTGGGGCTGGAGCTGAGTGAGCCTGGGAGAGCAGAGGGAGGAGGTCAAAGGGGTCACGGGGTCAAAGGGTACAGGGCTTCCAGGCCAGGGAATTTTGGGTTTCCTTCTGGGGTGATGAAGTCCCCCTGGAGGGCTCCGGGCAGGACAGTGCCGGAAGTGCGTTTCAGTTCCTGTAACAAAAGGGGCTTTGTCTTTTTGAAGGATCCCTCTGGCTGCTCTGAGAGAGTACGCGGGGGTGGGGTGGGAGAGACAGGGTGCAGATGGGGGCTGGGGGCAGCGCCACCCAGGGTGACAGGCACGGGGTGGTGTGAAGTGCCATTCAGGGTGTATTATGAAAGTCAGAACCAATGGCACTGCCTGCTGGGGGCTGTAAGGGTCACAGAGCAAAGAGAGGCTAGCAGGCCAGCTCTAGGCTTTCTGGTCCAAGTAACTGGGAGGCTGGAGGGACCATTTTCAGTTCCGGGAGGTGGGAGCAGATACCACTGTCGGTTTAAGGAACAGGGCTGAGTTGAGGAGTTTTGTGGGCAGATGAGTGAGGAAAGCCACGGCCTGCCACCTCTCCGAGGCCTTTGTCCCGCCCCAGTGCCCCGTACCTGCACCAGGACAATTGTGACAGCCACCCAAGGTTCCTCCCAGCCTTTCTGTGCTGCAGCCCTCTGCTCCACAGTTTATCTTCAGAAAGCACAACTCTGGAACTCCCCAGGTGGTGCCGTGGTTAAGAATCTGCCCTGCAGTGCAGGGGACCCAGGTTCGATCCTTAGTGGGTGAATTAAGATCCCACATGCATCAGAGCTTCCCTGGTGGCTCAGCTGGTAAAGTCTTGCCTGCAATGCAAGAGACCCTGGCTCGATCCCTGGGTTGGGAAGATCTGCTGGAGACGGGGTATGCTATCCACTCCAGTATTCTTGGGCTTCCCTTGTGGTAAAGAGTCTGCCTCCAATGTGGGAGACCTGGGTTCGATCCCTGGGTTGGGAAGATCCCATGGACAGTATAGTCCGTGGGGTCACAAAGAGTCAGACACAACTGAGCGAATTTCACTTTATGCCTCGGAAAACTGAGCCCGCGTGCTCCGGAGCCTGTGTGCCACAACTAGAGAGACCGTGTGTGTGTGTGTGTGTGTGTGTGTGTGTGTGTGTGTGTGTGTGTATGAGAGAGAGAGAGAGAGAGAGAGTCACTCATTCATGTCTGACTCTGTGACCCTGTGGCTATAGCCCATCAGGCTCCTTTGTCCATGGACTTCTCCAGGCAAGAACAGTGGCGTGGGTCGCCATTCCCTTCTCCGGGGGATCCGTGTGCTGCAACAGGAAAAGCCCACATGATGCAGCAAAGGGCCCGCATGCTGCAACTAAGAGCTGGCACAGCCAAATGAATAAATGGTAAAAATAAGAAGAAAGCGCAACTCTGGATGACGTCTCTGCTCCAGAACCATCAATGGCTCCCCACTGTCACCTGGATAAAGTCCAAAAGCTTCAGTTGGGTTAACCCATCTACCCTGACTTCTGCAGCTTCGTCCCCTATGTGGAAACCGAGTGGATGACTCTTGGTTCCTCAAACACACCTTGACCCCTCCCACCTCCTCAGCCTTACCGAAGCTGTTCCCACCAGCTGCGTACCCTTTCTCTCCTCAGGGATGAATGTAAAGGTCTTGCCTCCAATGTCTGTAGCCCTTTGTTTATTTCTTTCTCCCAGGACATACCACACAGTGCCTTTTAAAAATGACTTTTTAATTTCATTTATTTGTGGCCGTGCTGGGTCGTTGCTGCCTTGCACGGGCTGTCTCTAGCTGCGGTGTGCAGGCTGCTCATCTTGGCAACTCCCCTGTTGTGGAGTGCAGCCTCTAGGACGTGTGGGCTTCACCTGTTGCAGCAGGAGGGCTCAGTAGCTGTGCCTCGGGGGCTCTCGAGCTCAGGCTCGGTGGCTGTGGCACACTGCGCTTAGTTGCTCCGTGACTTGTGGGATCCTCCCGGATGAGAGATCGAACCGGTGTCTCCTACGTAAGCAGGCAGGTTCTTCACCACTGAGCCACCAGGGAAGCCCCTCACGGCGCACTGAATCATACTTGCTTATCTCTTTCCCTCCTCCCAGACGGCAGAAAGGCGCCAGATTTATTTCTGGGCTTGATGCCAGGCTCAACCCAGGTCCTTGTCAGATTTGGTGGGTGGACTACTGAAGATGCTGCGTTCCCCGTGGTCTGGGCCCACCCAGTTCCCGTTTCTCCTCCTCCTGAAGAATACACTGATGTCCCCCCTAGGGTACACCATTCCATCAGCTGAGCTGGCGCCAGCCCCAGGGGTAGACTGGTGGTCCAGACCTGGCCAATCAAAACTTCCGTTGGCTACTTCCACTGGTTCAGGGGTAGGCACGTGATCTAGTCAAAGCCAACAGAACTCAATTCTGTGGAACAGAAGAGAAGAAATTGTTGCCTTGAAGTGGCTGAGCTAGTGGGATCTTAGCCTGGTGGAGCCACGGCCCCTGAGCCACTGTGAGAGCAAAGACTGCCTGGAAACATAGCCAACACAGGGCAAGGCGCAAGGTGGGGCCAGCCTGAGGCCTCAGAGCAGCATGGGTACACCTGGATCCAGCCATATCTGAAGCTGGAATAGCCCTGAAGTCAGTTATATAAGTCAATTTGTTTTTCTTTCTGAGTGAGTGAGTGAAGTCGCTCAGTCATGTCCGGTTCTTTGCGACCCCATGATCTGTAGCCCACCAGGCACCTCCATCCCTGGGATTTCCCAGGCAAGAATCCTGGAGTGAGTTGCCATTTCCTTCTCCAGGAGATCGTCCCGACCCAGGGGTTGAACCCAGGTCTCCCACATTGTAGGCAGACGCTTTACCAACTGAGCCACGAGGAAGTCCTTTCTACTTCTCTCTTTAAAATGAACTTCGTATTGGATTCCCATTGCTTACAGCTGTAAGAATTCCCGAGAAATACACGAGCTTCCTTCTGTATAAATCTCTTGCCATCTCGCTGCCGGTCCCTTCATGACCCCAAGTGAAATTCCCTCCTTGGGGAACTGCTTTGAATATTTGCTTACAGAGCTGATATAGTATTCGTCTGTTTTCTCTCTCCTGGATAAGGATCCCAGGCTCTAGCTGCCTCAGGCAACTTTAGGAACGTGGCAGGGGGCAAACAGAATAAAGAAGGAAAATGGGCTCGAACCCTGAGGCTTAAGGCTGAGCCTCTGGCCCCACAGCGGCTCAGCGTGGTGCTGGGCACACAGCAATGTTTCTCGGCCATTGTCTGCTCGATAGTGTAAGGGGAGGGTCTTCAATCTGGGCGTGATGGACATTCTGAACCGGAACTCCTCTCTGAAATATTGTAATGAGGGGTCCTCCCTCCAGAACTGGTTAAGAGAGGCTTTCTCAGCCTGCTGACTGCTGGCGTCTGGGGCTGGCTCATCTGCACTTGAGGCCATGGCAAGTTAGATTAGAAGCTTCCCTTACTTCTCTGCCCACTAGATGCAAGTGGCAATCCCTGCCCCACGTTGTGACAATCACAGGTGTCTTCGGACATTGCCAAACATCCCCTGCAGGGCAAATAAACCTTGGTTGAGAACCGCTGGTGGAGGCAAAGAGCTTTGCATGGGCCTTCACACGGAGCAAGCACTCAGTAAGTACCAGCAACGATAATGCGTGATAACGGTGCTGATGATCATTGAGGAAATTCAGGTGTCTCCGTCGGGGTCAGATCGGACCAAGTTAAGCAGGAACGGGATTTGTTGGAGGAACGTTGTGAGTTTATGGAATTTATGAGGAAAGGGGAGAATGAGGTCAGAATAGCACAGAAATGGAGGCAGGTGTAAGAAAGCAGGTAGTTCAAGGAAGAGGTGCTGGTAGCGATAACCAGCTAATCCTCACGTCAGCCTTCCTAACAGACTCTCGTTTTGCCCAGGAAATCCCTCCATCTCAGGGACTCAGGGTAGGGCAAGGGACATGATTCTGGGCGATGATCCATGCCAGGAAATCTGCTGGGAGCTTCTGGGAAAGGCTTCCTTGCTTGTCGAAACAGACAGAGGCGCATTTCACTGAGCACAAGACAGGAGTCCCTTCCTTTATACGGTTTACTAATACCACATGGTGTGTGTATGCCCCGTTTCCTTTATCCATGCCTCTGCCAATGGACGTTTGGTTGTTTTCACATCTTGGCTATCGTGAATAACGCGACAAAGAGCAAAGGCGCGCAGATACCTCTTGGCGATCCTGATTTCAGTTCTTTCGGATAAATGCAAAGAAGTGGGACTGCTGGATCATTGTCATCACGCTAAGCAAGCTGAGCAAGTCACAGAAAGACAAGCACTGTGAGAGTCCACTTACCTGAAGCATTTAGACTGGTGGAGCTCGTACAAACAGGGTAGAATGGTGGCTGACCAGGTCTGGAGGGAGGGGGACGTGGGGAGTTGCTGTTCAACAGGTGTGAGGTTTTGGTTGTCTAAGAGGAGGTTGCTTCTTGAGACCTGCTCCACCTCAGGGTGTCTGTAGTTAACCGCACTGTGTTGTACACTAAGAAGTTTCATAAAAGGATAGTTCAGTTCAGTCGCTCAGTCGTGCCCGACTCTTTGCAACCCCATGAACCACAGCACGCCAGGCCTCTCTGTCCATCACCAACTCC
>SJYA01004165.1:0-10409 GCA_006410615.1 Neotragus moschatus
TTGACGTACTCCTTTTCCTATTTGGAACCAGTCTGTTGTTCCATGTCCAGTGCTAACTGTTGCTTTCTGCCTAATCTGGTAAAATAAGCCTCCTGACACCCAGGGGCAGTTTTGTTCTCTTAGCTTTGGGAGCTCTTTTCCAGGGGACGTTTAGCACCTGGACCATCATGGGCCTTGCTCTTGCAGGCGAGCTTAACCTGTGACTGTAGGGACGACCGACGCCAGGAGAGCTGTGGTCGGGGCACCCAGGGAGGCCCTCTTGGGCAGGCTTTGCCTTTGCACCCCCAAAAGCCTTTGGCCTCAGATTATATAATTGAATGTGGATGCAGTTGTGTTTTTATGTAAAAGCAGAGAGAAAGAAAGGTCTGTCTCGGAGGGGCTTTTCCATCTAGTGCAGGGATGATGACAGTTACTGAGGACTTAGTTTGTACCTGGGGCTTTATGCTTTTAACCTCATCTAAACTTTGCAGCCATCCAGGTATGACTTCCTTCCTTCTGCAGTCAAGGAAGCAGACTCAGAGAGATGACATGCTTGTCCTGAGTCAGAGGTAGGGGCAGGAGGGTGCCTGCCACAGGCCCCCGGCCTCTTCCAGCAGTGTACTGCAGAGTGGGCATGCCTGTCCCGCTCCATGAGGACGGGTGCCTCCTTCCTCCCACAGAGCCGCCTCATGCGTGGAACTTGGGAGGCTCTGGTTGTGGCCGATAAAGCATTGCTTTTGGCTTACAGGTAACGTGGCTAAACTGGTTACTACGGGGATCCAGAAGGAAGCTGTTGGCCTTGTGTAAACTCAATTGGAATGTCACCTAGCAGACAGCTCTGGGGCGTCCACAAATATCTTCCAAGGAATTTCCCCAAAGTGAAATCACAGAGGAAGCAGACCGGGCTTGGCCGTTTTGGTTTGCAAATGAGTTTTGAGAAATGGCCCTGAGATCTTGAGCTGTTGGCATTTTTCCCATCACAGACTGTAAAGGACTTTTGAAACGCCCCAGGAAAGGGGGAAAG
Organism: Neotragus moschatus; assembly: GCA_006410615.1. Taxonomy (NCBI): domain Eukaryota; kingdom Metazoa; phylum Chordata; class Mammalia; order Artiodactyla; family Bovidae; genus Neotragus; species Neotragus moschatus. Next base: position 1,004 of record SJYA01004165.1, read on the forward strand.
AAAGGGCCGGGTTGCTGATTATTTACAGCTCTGAGCCCCAAGCAGGTACGCAGAATTAAAGGCCTCCCACCATCCCAACTGCATGTAATTTTATTGTGAAAATGACTGCCTGCCAATAAGTCACGTTCACCCTCATCTCTGCGAGGACTTCTAAGGAAGCACAGCTGAGCTCACTTCACACCACTTGGCAGCCGTAAGCATGCTGGTGACGGAGGCTTTTTAAAAACTTCACATTTCCACCGTTGCTGTTCAGTCTCTTAAGTCCTGTCCGACTCTTTGCGACCCCCTGGACCACAGCACGACAAGCTTCCCTGTCATTTACCGTCTCCTGGAGTTTGCTCAAATCCATGACCATGGCTTTGGTAATGGCACCAACCATCTCGTCCTCTGTCGCCCCCTTCTCCTCCTGCCTTCAGTCTTTCCCAGCGTGAGGGTCACATTTTCACCATATGACTTTATGAATCTCTGGATCGAGTGTGCTGGAAGTAATTCACGTGTCGATTGGAGTATTTCCTCCTTGAGGAAGGCATCAGCTGGTCCTGGGCCCGGTGCCTTTGGGAGCTGGTCAGCAGTGGGTTTGTGTTGAGTCTGCAGAAGTCCAAAGGTGTGTGTGTGTGGAGGCGAGAATGAAGGGAAGGCACCCAGGGACTGCCTTGGCAAGTGAAATTATAGCTCCCGTACACAGGAGCTATGGCCCTCTCCTGTTGCCAGGCAGAGTTCCCGCAGATTCATGGTAGAGGTGTCTGTGCAAACAGAAATCCAATTTATGTCCAAACAGAAATGCCATGCAAATCGGACTTCTTCCCCCAAGGAAGTCAAAGGCAGGTAGCATGGTCAGTTGAGAAAAAAATAAATAACGCCCCCCCGCCACCCCCCCGCTTTCCTTTCCTTCTTTAGAAGAGGGAGTGGTATTAATATAGTCGCAGATGAGAGCTTTATTTGTTTAAACCTTGCAGATTCTGTAAGCATTCACAGTCCNAGTCAAAGGCAGGTAGCATGGTCAGTTGAGAAAAAAATAAATAACGCCCCCCCGCCGCCCCCCCGCTTTCCTTTCCTTCTTTAGAAGAGGGAGTGGTATTAATATAGTCGCAGATGAGAGCTTTATTTGTTTAAACCTTGCAGATTCTGTAAGCATTCACAGTCCTCTTGACTTGTAGTGCCTGATTGTAAAAAGAACAGTCGAATGAGCTCATTGTTTCCTGGGTTTTTTTTTCTGTAGTGTATTTTACAAACACTCCGGTGACAGGCCTGACACGCTGATTTCTATGTAGTCGCACTTCAGTTTGGGATTACAGCATTAATAACAGAGTTCTGTGCGTCATGCCATTTTTAAGCATGATCGTTATGATAAAGGGCATATACTTAATTACAGGCCTGCTTAATTACAGCTCTGCTGAAGCTCGTTTGTTTAGGAGAATGCTAATTGCGCTACGGAGCCCACGGCACATCCTTGCTTTCATCTGCTGTGTGCCGCTCAGTGCCGAGGATCAGCGTTTTGTTAAAACTGCCACCAAAAATAAAATCAAAAAAGAGGAAAAGGGGGTGGGGGGAAGGAAGAAGACGAAGGAAGCACTCGTCCGAGTCCTGAAAGGCGGCCTGCCTGGTGGGGCAGTGTGCCTGCACAGAAGCCCATGTCTGCCGTGTGCTGCCCCTTCCACCCTCACGGCCCCTCCTGGGGCAGATGCCGTGTGGTCCTCGCTTTACAGGCAGGGTGGCCAAGGCCCAGAGAAGTGAGATGGCCACACGTCTGCTACACATCCTCCCGACACAACCACGGCATTGCCACCGCCAGCTGGGCACCTGGGCTCAAATCCGGCCCCGTCAAACTCCCTGACTCCTCAGCCTCGGGTTCCTTCAGCGTTAACTTGCCCATGATTATCATGGAGGGGACGTTATTTAGTGCATGTCGGCGCTCTCGGGTGTGGTCAGTAACTGCGGTTTCCTTTCCTTCACACTCTCTCCGGCCTAGAGTTGGGCAGAAGAGAAGTTCTGCTACATCCAAGGTTTCAGGGGGTCAAGGGACCTGGACAATGGCCTGCTCTGGGCCCTGGAAGCTCCACCTTCAGTGCCAGTGAGGAAAGGACAGACCTCTGTGTCCTGCTTCTGGGTTGTGCCCATGTGAGAACCCTGTGCAAGCCCAGGCTGCCTGGGAGGCCTGGTGGGGGGGGATGAACATGTACCCCCTGAGCGGTGGCTCCGTGGGGGCTGCCCCTGCTCACGGCTCCCCCTCAGCCCCTCCCCCGGGTGTCACTCTGACTGGGACTCGGCAGTGGTTAAAGGCTGGGGGAGGAGGAGGATGAGGACAGAGCACCAGAGCACGGTGAGGAGGACACATGCTCCCCCCTGAGGAGCACGGACGATGATTTATGAGATCTTTTGGAACATGTGAAAAATGAGCACCACTGATTTTAAGAATTATGTCTCACAAGCCTCTAGATGTCTGAAAACGTGGAAAGACTGCCCAGATAGGGAGAATAGAAGTGGATGTCCTGGAATTAGAAGGGGATTTAGCAGTCCCACAAATCAGCTTTTCTACCGACACACAGCATCCCTCTCTAACCCCCTGACAAGCGACCGTGCGTCTGGAACTTTTTCAGCCGGTGCTGTCCTTCCTTCCGTCTTCTCCAGAGGAGGACAAGGTCTCCCTGGAAATCGTGCCCTGACACCAGCCCCTCTTCTTGTGACAGCTCTCAGAACACGTGCCGACGCTTGACCATGTTCCCCTCCAAGCCGCCTCTTATCCGGGGATGGCTATTCAGTCACTCAGTCGTGTCCGACTCTGTGCGACCCCATAGACTGTAGCCCACCGGGCTCCTCTGCCCATGGGATTTCCCAGGCAAGAATACTGGAGTGGGTTGCCATGTCCTTCTCCAGGGCATCTTCCCAACCCAGGAATCAACCCTGCGTCTCCTGCATTGCCAGACGGGTTCTTTACTGCTGAGCCCCCAGGGAAGCCCCTCTTCTGTCTGGACCAGAACCCATCTGGGTGCCCTTCTCCCCGCGTGCGGGACACCGGGCCCTTAGGTGCCAGGTATGGCCAGGCCTCCCTAGAGCCGCAGATCTGGTGACTTCTCTCCTTCGCTCCTCTGGGCTGGCCTCAGGTCCCTCACCAAGCTGTCCAGGACAACACCCTCGAGAGTGCAGTCCCAGCGCGGAACCCCCTCCCGGGAGCCCAGAACAGACCAAGGTGGTGATCCCCCACCCTGGCATGGGGACGACTGTGCTGCCTCTTACAATGGTAGCTCCCGACTCCTGAACAGTCAGGCCACGTCGTTGGCTTGTCCACTATGGACACGTCTTTTTCTTCGTGTCTTCTGCTGTTATTCCAGCATGAACATCTCTTTCATTCCATCTGACGCAGCTGGCATTTTGGACCTAAGGTACAGGACTTAACACTGACCTTTAACAAATTCCATCTATTAAATTTAGCCCCTGACCCTGACTTTTTGAGATCTCTATCGGATTTCTCTCCCTTATCCAGTCTGTGGGCTGTCCCCATCGGCGCATATCGGATATGCCTACTCTGCGTGCCTTCACTGAAGTAATTGATAACGCCCTGGGCACCCTCCAGAGAGGTTGCTTGAGGTCACTGTCAATCTATTAATCAGCTTCTTGAACATCTAGTCCAACCAGTTATGGATTCTCCTACCCTTAACATTGTCCAGCCGTACTTATCTGTCTTGTCCATTTGGATAACGTGAGAAATTTGTCAAATGCTTTGCTCAAATCTGCCTTCTTTCAGCCTACCATAATCTTGGCTATGCTAGATTTTCTTTTTTTTTTTTTTTTTAATAAATGAAGCTTAATTGGCGGATCATCTATTCAGCAGACTCTCAGTGGCTCCTGGGGACCTGGCTCCCCTTTTCAGGGAGTCCAAGCATGTCACCCCAGAGGCTGTTCCTCTCGAGGCAGCACCTGCCCATTCGGCAGCTTCTGCCCTCAGGACCCTGTGGCTTCACTTTCTTTTCCTCCAAGGCTGTTAGAGTCTGTTCTCTCGAAGAAGGCAAGGAGTGTCTGGCTGTGCCCATCTTCCCATCCTGAACTCTTAAGATGAAGTGGAAACTTACCCGCAGACTCTCATCTCTCTCTCCCTCCCCAGGCGGCTCCCCTCAAGGTGGGATTAGGCCCATGTGCTTCTCCACAGTGGCCCCTCTGCTGCTCAGTCCCGTCAGGAGGCCATCCCCACTGTGCTAGGGGCCACCTACACACTGCCTCTTGCTTCTCAGTCTTGGGAATGCATCCTCCCTTCTCCCCAGAGGTATCCGAGGCTGGAGCCCCGTTACAGGGGATGCTGAGCTCCCCAGGCACCTCCTGTGCTGGGACAGGAACACAGAGCTGACCCAGATGTGGACATTCGGAGGCCCATGGCCAGCAGAGGCGACGCGGCCCTAGCCAGGCACCCAGGGGGGTGGGCAGGGCTTCAGGGACAGCATCCTGCAAGAGGGCACGCTGAGTTGACCCCAGAGGGATGACGGAGGGACAGGGTGAAGGGGAGGGACAGGGAGCACCCCTCCTTGGCAACCCCCATCCCTTCCCTTTGGGTCCAGCTGTGACTCCAGCCTCATGTCTCTTACTCCTGCCCAGTGCTCCCCAGGACTCTCATTTCCTGTAGTAATCCGGCCCTTGCAGGTCAGCGTACCACGTTTTCAGAACGCAAGTTCACGGAACAGACACTGACATTTTGATGGAAACAGATGTCACCAGTGAGAAGGGCAATCTCCATCATATCTTTCCAGAACCCGCAGACACTGTGATGAGCAGAAAGCCCAGTGAATGACCAAACAGGGTTCCCAGCCCAGGAATGCAGCCAGGACAGGTGCCCACAGGGGCCTGGAGAGTTTGAAGGAGAAATAGAGTTGGCTGTGGTTCCCAGCGTCTGGCATGGGGTGGGCAGGATGTGGGCGGCAGCTTCATGACGAGGGGACTGACTATGGAGGGAAGTGTGGGTCCAGAGGACAGTGGTGGGTGTGACTTGGGACTGTTGGCGCACAGTCACCTCCTGGCCTATAGGTCTAATGGAAAAGAGCTGGTCAAAGGCCAGCTAGACACTTGGCGAGCGTGTGGTATTGTCAAAACCATGGAAGGCCCTGGTGTGGAAAAGCAAGTTTGCCTTCAGAAATAGCAAATATTCCTCATAGGAGGGCCAGAGATTAGAGTCACTGCTTCCACCTATGTGGCCCCCGACCGCCTGTCTGCGAGTGATCAGAAATGCTGCCAGTGCTGCGTGCCCACCGGCCCGTGTGGCATCAGGAAGCAGCCGGGGTCAGAGTGCCACATGAGGTAAGCCTTGACTTCCAGCCACGGCGGGTGGATGGTGGCAACTGCGGGGAAGGGAGCTTGGCCCTTCCCTTAGGTTCTAAGTGGGCCTTGTCCTGTCTCTTCTAGAAGGCATCGCAGCCTTTCAGGGATCATCTGCGCAGGGCTGTATTTTCCCAGCTGTGAATGCGCACACGTGGTTGTCACTCAATCGTGTCCGGCTCTTTGTGACTCCATGGACTGTAGCCCACCAGGCTCCTCTGTCCATGGGATTCTCCAGGCAAGAATCCTGGAGTGGGTTGCCATTTCCTTCTCCAGGCATGTAGAATGCGTGTAGGTGCTCCTATTTCCTTAGTATATTTTTGTATATGACACACTGCGTAAGGTGACGGTGGGCTCCCTGCTCCTTCCTGGGGAGATGTCACGCTGTCCCCAGTGCTTAGCTGGGTCTCCGGGCAAGGAGGGCAGGTCCCGGGGCCTCTGTGATGCAAGGCCTCTGACCACAGATGCCTCCGTCCGAGCCCCGCGGACCACGCAGCCCTCCCAGGAAAGGAGGGGGTGTCCCGTGCTGTCGTGGGGCTGGCCGTGCTGCTTCCTTTTCATACTTCCCAGAGAAGGATCCCTTTTTCCCTCCCCAGAAATGATGACACTAGCTTAAAACGAGACATTTGGCTCATCTTGTTGATCAGAGAGGATTTGTCCCAGAGTTCTTTTCTTACTTCCTTTTCTTCTTTCTGCTTCTGCGACTCTCTATTTCTTAGGACTAAAAAAAAGAAAAACCATTGTCCACCACCAGTGTCCCAGAGAAGCTCCTCCCCCCCCCACCCCCCAGATGACAGGGAAAGTGGAGACCTTTGTTAGGTAAAAGACGACCAGGACCCCGAAAAGAGTGTCTAACAGGCTTTTTAATGGCGAAGCGTCCTGGGCGGGTTTCCCGGACCTGAACGAGCCAGGTCTAGGAAGTCCGCACCTGGACCATGTTGGGGGTGGTTTTTTACGTTCGTTGCGAGGGATGGTCAGGCTAGATGGACGGGGGTTCGGATAGGTCACCAGGCCGAGGTGTCGCGGGCTGACAGGTCCCTCTATGTGGTTGGGGTGGGGCGGCTTTAGCTGGTGAAGTGTGCTGTCATTGGTCCCCGGGATCTGGGAGGCTCCTTCCGTTAGAGACCTCCCCCGGTGGCGGGGGAGAGAAGGGGCGGCCCATCATGGCCCCCAGAGTCCAACCTTACAACCTTCATTCCCAGGGAACCAGCTCATCACTCCACATCTTTCCGTGACCACAACTCACCAGAAAACCGTGAGGCCCCCCACGCCGTGCCTGTGGCTGGGACTAGCGAGGCCAGTTTGGCCTCCACTCGGGGCTGATGGGGATGCTGGACCCCAAGAGAAGCCCCTGCCCATCTCCCCGGCCTGTGGCTGCCCAGCCTTCACGCTAGGAGCATCTGTGTCACGCCCTGTCCAGGGTGACCTGTTTCCCTGGGTGCCAGGGTTTCCACATGGACATTGGAATCCCTCATCCTGGGAGAAGAGGGGCAGCCCCAGCTCGTGACTTGGAGACGATGATGACCTGGGGGCGTGGTGGATGTGGGGCCACGGGAAAGGACCTGAACCCCTGACCCCTGCCTTCCCTGTTTTCCCTTCTGCGGGCCCATTCCCATCGCTTCTGTGTCCTCTGAACACTGAGCAGACAGTTGAGCCTCCATCCAGCCCTGAAAGACCAGGAGCCAGCAGTGGTGGCCACGTAGGCCTGCTTGCCGAGCTCACATGGACAGCTCACACCAACTCCTACATAGGCCGCACCGCCGTCCTTTTAAACCCAAGCACACCCAAGGTCGTGGCCAGGGTTCAACCCAGTCTTTTTGACTGCAGACTCCCTCTTTCCCCCCGAACCTGGACCTTTCCTGTGAGCCTGACAGCCTGGCTTTGATCAGGACTCGGCCAGGAGGGCACCTCATGGACACAGTCACTGCCCACCTCTGCCCCGAGCCCCCAGCCTTGTCCCTTCCACCCCGTGCGCCTCTGGCCTGCCCCCAGCCCCGCAGTGGCTCCCCCCACTCACAGCTGGGACCCTGGGTGGGCTCCGGGCCGTCCCTGCTCTCACAGCTCCTGTCTGCACTTCCCGCTAGGTATCTGCCCCGCTCACCAGGCATGTGTCCTGGGAGCACGGATGGCACCTGGGCACATGTCGCCCTTGGCCCCACTCACCTGTGCACGTCGGCCAGCTGCAGCCCCTGACCGGCCTGAACTATCCGTGTCAGCAGCTCAAGTTACTGAACGTCAGTGGATCTGCAATGCCATTTATTTTCACTTTTTCCCCCTCTTCTTTTGCAGCCATGGATGGTGTGCCTTTTATGATTTCAGAGAAGTTTTCTTGTGTTCCAGAAAGTGTAAGTTTCTTGCATGATTGCCCTCCGCCTCGGCTCCCTCCACCCCTAGCCTAAGCCCTTCTCTTCACAGCACTGCAGGGCCATCCTGGCAGCCCCCAAACCCCTCCCCTGCCAGAATCATCCATTGCTACCCTTGTGCCCCACCCCCACCACGGGAAGCTCAAGAGCAGGACTCTGTAGCTGTGCCTAGAAGGTTCTTGATAAGTGAGCGAAAAGAAGGGATAGGGTGGGGAGGGAGCAAGACAGACGAACAGACACACTCGGACGCAGCCACAGCCGAGGCTTCTTGATTCAGATGTGATGGTGAATTGTTCTGAACCTTGCTGGCTGTAAATGTTCCTGGTTTCCAAGCTCACCTTGTTAATTTCTGCTCCTTTTTATTTAACATTGACAACGTTCAGCAGAAGGCAAGCTGCTAACCCTTTCCCACTGTCATTGCCGCATCCTGTGACAACCACATTCTCCACTCTGAGTCACAGGCGTCTGAATGGCAGGGCTGGGCCTGCTCGCACAGGCTGCTGCCCAGCAGCTGTGGGTCCATCGCCCACGGCAGGCCAGCACAGACCCCACGGTACATGAGAGGGAACCGAGGCCAGGCTGAGCCCCCAAGCCATCTTTAGTGACAGGGGGACTGAGCGAACTCGCCAGGCCTGCAGGCCGGACCCCACACCTTGAGAGGCATGCGTGGCCTTTAGGGGCCCACCTGGCACCCCTGTGTCCTGCCTCCAGCAGTGCCTGCACCCCTCAGCAGTGCAGGCCTGGTCTGTGAGCTCAGTAGACTTGTTCCTGGATGTTTTTCAAATCCTTGCTGCAGAAGTTTGCTCTTGAGTAGTTAATAAACACGACATCCCTGGTTTGGGCACCAGCTCAGAGTCCTTCAAGCAAAAGTGTTTTTCTTGGATCCAGCTTAAAACCACCCAGCTTGCGATCTGACCTGCCCTGGAGTTTCCATTTTCATGAAATATAATAGGCCACCTCTCAACCCTTCTGGTAAGCAGCTTAATCTTGAAAAAAAGAAAAAAACACGCCCGTGATGTTGACACGCGGAGCCTGTGTAACTTCAGCCGACCACTCACTCCACTTGGCTGTGTTGCCATGGAGATGCTGGCGCCTCTCCCGCCCGCGCGGTTGGAGAGGCCATTCTGTCCTGCGCTGCGGCTCCAAGCGGGCAAGTTTAGTGGGGCAGTTAGAGCCTAATGATACAACAGCTGGACCGCCGCTGGATCCCGGGCCGCGCAGGCAGGCGGCCCCATGCTCACGCCGCGCAGGCTGGCAGCAGGAGAAAGCCAAACTGTTTTGTGGCCACAGCAGCGCAGCTCCAGGAGCCAAGAGCCTAATTCAGTGGCCCTGTCCCAAGTCTGGGATCTGCCGACTCAGCGAGTGCTCAGGCAGGCGGCCACGGGCCAAGTCCAGCGCTTCCCCTCGCTTCTCTCTCTAATCTCCCGGCAGCCTGGCCTGGCCGGGAGGGGCCCGCTCGCGATGCTTTGTAACTGGAGAGGAGGCTGATGGAGGGATTAACCTGTCCTGCTACATCCTGCCTAGAGGCAGGCAGAGGCGCTGAGTCCCGTCAGAATCCAGGTCCTGGGGCTCAGAGCCGCCCTTCAGGCAATCCCCCCCCACCAACCCCCGGCCCGGCTCAGACTCCAGCTCTTGCCCCCTGCCTCTGGGCTGCAGTTCAAAACCACGAGGGCCTCCATGGGGTTTATCCAACTCTCAGATTTCACCTGTTCACCCCCAGCTGCTAGCCCCGGGGGGGGGGGGGG
>SJYA01004165.1:10566-38550 GCA_006410615.1 Neotragus moschatus
GGGGGGGGGGGGGGCGGGGGGAGGTTGCCTTGGGATTACAGACAATGGGGATCCCAGAGGGGACCCGGGCCAGGGACCTTGGAGACAGGGCTCCCTCTCCCCCTCACCAGGCGCTTCAGCCCAGGCTTCTCTGGGCCTCCAGCTGACTCTCATTGCCCTGTGTGTTTAATTTTTCAGGCTGGCTGTGGAAAAGCCAGTGTTCTCAAAGAAGAAAGCTCCCTATCTCTATGAAGTTTTAGAAACAAACACCCCATTAAAATGGTGTTATTATTTTCCACCACTGTTGATTTCTCAAACGACCATTGATGGGCAGTTGGTTAGTTCGTTCACCTGGCATTTTAAATGGCCTAGAATTTCCTCCACCCCCTTCCCTGATGCTAAGGAGTCCCAGGCAAGAGATGGGCTGCCTGCCTCCCCAGAGTTCCTCAGGCCCGTTCCAACACACAGGCGGGGCTGGTCAGGGCACTGCAGTGAAGCGGTGGGCACCTGCACCCCCTGGCTGCAGAAAGAGCACGCTGGTCTTTCCGGGCCGGGGGTGGGGAGCGGTCAGAGAGAGACAAGAGGCAGAAGTTGGTGACAATGACGGTCCTTCAGGAGAGCTGTGACTGCCACCCACCCCTGACCTGGGTGCCTAAGCAGGAGCCCCCACCAGAAGGGACCCGGTGGCAGCCAGGTTTTCTGAGTCTGCTCACGCAGCACTGTGGAGTCACACTGGTGGTTTCCGTGGGAAAGGAGTGGAGAAAACACCAGATCACAGTGGGGTTTGAAGTGTCGCGGTTGTGAAGCAGTGCTTTTTCCAGCCTTGTGAAAGGATGACTTGATGTATTTTCAGATGCAGCCCTTTGATCTCCTGGGAATCACCATCAAATCTCTGGCAGAAATTGAAAAAGAGGTAAGCAGGCTCCCCAGAACGGGGCAGGTGGGGCCCGGGTCCTCGCTGGCCGGCCCAGCATCTCCCTTCCACACTAAGGGTGTGTTCCAGGGACAAGAAGGGACCTCAGGGTGGGGCGGCCCTCTGAGAAAGACGCTTTCACTCAAGTTTACTTCTAAGAAAAAGAAATTCACTTTTTAATGTGTGTATCACTTAAAGTAATAAGACAGAAGGTTTTACATGGTAACACGGAACAGTCAACGCTGCTTCATTTTGTTAAAAAAAAAAAAAAAAAGTCTCGGCTTAAAGAAGGCAGAGGTTGGGGCCAGGGCGCGGAGTTGACTCTTCTTCCTTCAGTTTTATTATTTGCCTCCAGTCGAGGTTTGAGGAAACGTCCGAGACGTTTCATGATTTAGAGGAAGGATCAGGACACATTCCATTGTGCGTGATAAAGCCAAACCCCACTTGGCAGCCTGGTTAGAAATAGCTCGGATGCTTTCCTAATAAAAAGAGATCCCCGGATTTGGAAGCACATGTGATGCCTCTGAGGAAAGAGTGGCGATAACAGAACGCAACTGGGGGTCAGCTCTCCCGGCGGCCTCCCCACTTTTGTCAGACAGCGCCGGCGTGTGTGTCGTCTTCCGTGTGGAGACGGTGGTTAAGCGGTCACATGCTTGCAGCCGGCTCTCCTCGGAGAGGGACATTCGTCTCAGAGATGGAAATGGAAGAACCATTTCAATATTCTCAGCTCCTCTGGGTGTTCTCTCGTGTACCCAGCTAGCAGAAGCAGGTTGCATTATTGAAAGATGGCTGAAATCAAGGAAAATTGAATCAATATAGTACAACAAATTTCTAAACCTGTCACAGCAAAAACAAGACAAAAAAGTCCCTCTTTGTCTAGGATTTTCAGTAAATCGTAAAACCCCAAGCTGACTGTCATCTATAGATTTTGAGAGGGGTACAACAATGACCAGCTGCCACATCAGAAAAACACGTGGGGGTGGAGCCCCAGGTCAGCCCTGGCTGCAAGTGAGGTGATGCACCCCGCCCAGACTGCCTTTGTGTGGGGTCCCCACAGGGTGGCACCAGCGAGCATGTCCCGACGGCCTTTGCAGAGACCTGCTCTGGCCGCAGGCTGTGAAGCGGGAGCCGGCCTGCGACCTTTCAGGATCGACAAGGTCACACAGACTTTAAGGGGTGGGGGGGCCAGGGGTATGGCCCTTCTCTGCTTAAAGCTTGGATAACAGAAAAACCTGTTTCATGAACAGTAAAGGGACAGGTGTGAAAAACACCATAGACAGCAAGTCACCGTCACCATGGGTTGGTGGGAGTGGGTGGCCAGTGCCGGAGACGGGACAGCTGTGAACGTCATCCCCTTCTCTCCCCACCCGTCCTCCCAGGCTGTAGCCAGAGCCCCATTTATTTAAGCACCTGCCACGTGCTTAAAGTCCAGGCTCTGGGCCCGGACTTTACTCCATCATGAATGGTTCTCACCCCGGGCTGACCGGGTGACAACATTCCTCCCCATTTCGTGGGTCAGAACTTGAGGCTCAGAGAGGCGAAGTTATCTGCCCAAGACAAGATGGAGATCTCGCACGGCGTACTCCAGATGCCCTCCGTTGTGACGTAAAGTCCATGGCCCCCTGTCCTCGAGATAGTGGGGACAGTGGTACCAGGGAGGCCTGTCAGCCTGGGTCCTGACCCCACCCGGGCCTTCAGGTGGCCAGGCAGGATGAAACAGCAGAGAGCCCAGTGGCACAGGTGGTGCCCGTGGTGGAAACCACCATCAATTCTCTTAACTCCCTTCCCACGGAAGAGCCAAAAACGTGTTTGTTTAGAGTACAGTGTGCTGATGTCGGGCGCTCTGAGCAGAGCTTGGCGGGGGTAGCATCCTCAGTTTTTCCACGTAACCTTTCTGAGCCTCAGTTTCCTCTTCTGTAAAACCAGGAGAGTATTGATAATGAAAACGCCCCGTTTATGACACATTTATGGGTGTCACTGAGACAGTCACGGAAATGGCTCAGAGCAGCACTTGCTGTGGCAGCTGCCCGTTAGGTATCAGTTCAGTTCAGTCGCTCAGTCGTGTTGAGCTCTCTGCGAGCCCATGGACTGCGGCACGCCAGACCCCCCCATCCATCACCAACTCCCAGAGTTTACCCTAAGTCATGTCCATTGAGTCAGTGATGGACCAACCATCTCATCCTCTGTCGTCCCCTTTTCCTCCCATCTTCAATCTTTCCCAGCATCAGGGTCTTTTCAAATGAGTCCATTCTTTGCATCAGGTGGCCAAAATATTGGAGTTTCAGCTTTAGCATCAGTCCTTCCAATGAATATTCAGGACTGATTTCCTTTAGGATGAACTGGTTGGATCTCCTTGCAGTCCAAGGGACTCTCAAGAGCCTTCCCCAACACCACAGTTCAAAAGCATCAACTCTTTGGCACTCAACTTTCTTTATAGTCCAACTCTCACATCCATACATGACCACTGGAAAAACCATAGCCTTGACTAGATGGACCTTTGTTGGCAACGTAATGTCTCTGCTTTTTAATATGCTGTCTAGGTTGGTCATAACTTTTCTTCCCAGGAGCAAGTGTCTTTTAATGAGGTACAGCGAGTGTCATGGTTGTGGGCGGTGTATTTTTCATTTATTTTAGGCTGCGCTGGGTCTTCATTGCTGCACACAGGCTTTCTCGGTTGCGGAGGACCAGGGCTTCTCTCTCACTGTGGTGCACAGGCTTGTGATCGCGGTGGCTTCTCTCGGGCTCTAGGGCGCGGGGGCTTCAGTAGTCATGGCACAAGGGCTTAATTGCCCCGAGGCACGTGGAACCCTTTAGGACCAGGGACCGAACCCATGGCCCCTACATTGGTAGGCGGACCGCCAGGTCCGGTCGTGCCGCGGTCACTGTCACCCGCAGCCCCCTGGTCCACAGGAAGCGGGGCGAGTCGGTGCAAGTCCACCCCTGCAGCCTGACCGCTGCCCTCTGTGGCAGAGCAGAGATCACCAGGGGGCCCCGCCCGGCTTCCTTCCTTGCTTTCAGTGGTGGGTTAAAAGCACACACTGTGTTCTCTGTTGAAGGATGCCTGGCTTCCTTCCTTGCCTTCAGTGATGGGTTTAAAGCACATGTCTGTGTTCTCTTGTTGAAGGAGATTAAAGTGGAGTTACAGAAAATGTAGGGAAATGGGGAGAGGTTAGACATGCTAAATAGGCTGGGAAACCATCACAGACATCCCCGCCGTCAGGGGTGCCATGAGGGTTTTCATTTAACCTGAGGATTTAGAAGTGACTCCCACCAGCCATCCGCATGCACATCATGGCGATCAGCATGTTGACGTCCACACACCCCTGCAACAACGCCAGCGAGCATTCTCCGCAAACAAAGTGGAGAGCTTGCCCCTCTCAGCCTCTGAACGCAGCATAGCTCCCAGAGTTGGAGGCAAAGGAGGAGCTGAGCCCACAGCCCCCTGGCCCCATTCTCGGACTCTGTGGGCTGGCCCTGAGCACCCGGGGTCCCCTTGCTCGGGGTGACTTTGCCCCTTTTCACTCGCACCCAGGCTGGCTGTCCTTCGGGGCTGAGGGGCATTGCTCGGGGAGGAGCCTGGGGGCAGCAGGAGCTCGGCTGGGGGCTTGCTTTGCTCTTGTTTACCGCGTCAAGCCGAGCGCCCTCCCCCAAGAAATCAGGAGACTGCTTTTGGGTTCAGGGCTGACCGTGACCTGCACCGTCCCCTTGCGCATCCTGAACAGGGGATTCAGGATTCGCAAGCAGCAGGGAGAGCCTGGCGTCTGGGGGGCTGCTTTGTGAGGGGCGGCTCTCCCCTCCCTCATGCCTGCAAGCCCGCGGAGGGAGGTGGTGTCACCCCGGCACATAGCAGAAACGTGGGCCCCGGATGGTCCTGGCTGTAGAGGAAATGGGAGTGCTCGCCCCGAAGCAGCCCGTCCAAGAGTGGCAGTGGGCCTGCTTGCCCCCCTGCCGGCCTCACCGTCACCCACCTGCCCTGCCTGGGGGATGCTCTGTCACCACCATTTGGCCTCAGGGATGAGTCACCCCCTGAACCAGCCCCGTCACTCTGTTGGTCTTGAGCTTGGTGATTTGGGGACCAGAGAGGACACCTGTCCCCAGGTGCCCCCTCTCCCAGAGCAGGGACCCACCAGACCCCAGCCTGCCACTCCAGAAGTAACAAGTGCAGGGAGACGGGTGTCGCCACCCCCCCCAGCAGTGGGTGGCAGTGCTCCCCCAGCTCCCCTACCGTGGAATCTGACCACCTCCAGGAGAGGGTGCCACCTGGCCCCGCCAGCAGGAAGGTGGCCCTAGGCTCCCTGACAGTGTGGACCAGAGCCATCCGCCGCTGTGTGGACACCGATGTTTGCGGATTGTGCAGACCGTGGAGGAGACATGGCGTAGTGGAGGGACACAGTTTTCGAGTCCAGCCTCCCCCCCGACCCTGCCCCAGATAGCACGCCAAATCTGCCACGTATGCTGCCCTGGAGCAGGTCCCCTGGCCTCCCCATCCTCAGGGTGGCATGCAGGCCTGGGGATCCCACCACGGCCGTGGCGCCCACAGGAGGCCCCCCGCAGGTGTGGTGACACCAGGCTGCATTTCACGAATGGCCAGGTCAGAATTATAAAGTCAGTGGCCATGCCACCCGCCGCGTTTGGGGGGAATTCTTTAGGTGCTCACAGATGGTGTGGGCTGTTGAAGTGAACGAAGCCGAGGTGAGTAAACCAGTTCCCACTTTGAAGGCCGTCACTCTCCAGGCTCCAGCAGCCACATCCCATGCCGTCCACGTTTACCCTCGGCTTGGCGCAGGGGCTTTGCCACGTAAAGTACCCCTTAAGTCAGGAGAGCGTGTTTTTGCTCACCCTCTCTGGGCCACGGGAGGTGACCAGGGAGCAGCTGGCAGCAGCTGTCAGGGTGGGCAGGCGGCGGGGGGAGGTCTGCAGGGGTCCCTTCTGGCCCTGACCTGGCCCCGTGCCCCAGGCAGCAGTCGCTGGGCTCTGCAGGAGGGCAGCGGGGGTCCCTGAGGGCTGCGTCCAGTGTGAAGCCCTTATCGTCCTCCCTGACAAAAGGTTCTCTCCATTCAAGAGTCGCGAAGAGTGTAATTTCGCAGCCGACCCAGTGATGAAGCATCTTCTCTCAGCGCCAGGAGATGGGCATATAAATATTCTCTGTCTCTGCCGCTCTTTATTTCCCTTGTAAGCAGGCGCCCCATCCCTCCCTCTGATGGATGCCCCTCACAGCCAGCCCGGGAGCTCCCCAGCTCGGCAGCGATTCTCCGGTCTCCTTGCCTCTCCTGTAGCCTGTTCATCTTCCCCCCACCCGCAGCCCCACCTCCCTCACCCACCGCCCTGCCCCTTGTCTCCGGAGCCGTGGCCCCGAGACAGTGGCCTCAACCATAGATTCCGTGCCGTGTGCACAACACCGCAAACCTCTAAAAATAGGAGCCAAGGGCTCCTGTGCCTGAAAGGGCAACCCGAGAGCCTCCCAGCTCCAGACACAAAGACTTTCCCCCGTGGCTGCTGCCCTCCCCTGGAAAAGACCACAGCATTCACCCCCCTTCAGTGGGCACCCCACTCAGAAATGTGGCAAGGAGTGTCATCATTAGCCCAGCACGCTCCCTGGTGGAGCAGACGGCCTCCATTTTCAGTCGACTTTAAGGCTGAAAGGCAAGGGAGAGGCTAATTAGTAAAGGGACTATCTGATATTAATCACTCCCTTAAAATTGACAAGGGAGGCCGTCCATTTAACCACTTAATGGCTACAGGTTTTTATGGGCTGCTGTTTGCAGATGTATTTAATGATGAAGTTATAAATCCAAAGGAGCTTAAAATTTTAATTTTATACCTAAATATTTCCCTTGTTCTCATGTTTGTAGTCAGTCCTCCAGAGTGTAGTCACGTGGAATGTTCCTTAAATGAACATATTTGCTAACTGGCGTGATTTCAGTTTTTAAAACATTGGTTCCAGCAATTAGGCATTTTTTTTTTTCAGTTCCCAAATGACTAGAGAAATTCGTCTTGATTATAATTGCTCTTAGCCACGCATATCTAATTTGTGTCTTTTTAAGTGTTAATTAGTAAACAGTTTGAGCTGACATCTTTATGTGTTTGTGTGTTGAAAAATGGGGCTTATTGCTTATTTAGCTTGGGGCTGATTCCACTCGCATTTACGTCACGACATTGAGGTGGATTTAATGGAAATACATTTGGCATCACGAGGTAAAAGAATTTTGGGAACCAACTTGTGGACGTCCACTTTGCACGGACTTCTGCAAGCGCTTCCAATCTATGAGATTAGAGTGGGTTTGGGAACTGCATGTGCAGGGGAGAAAGTGAGGCAGAAGATTTTTGTATCAGTAATGAAATGGCAGAGTCCCAATTTTATAAAAGCAGAATGTTCATATCCCAGTGCAATTGTTCATTCTTCCTACTTTTGGAACGCCTTCATTGTGCATATTAATGTTAGAAGAATTTTGCAGAGGGGGATGTCACAAAATGCGTGGTCGCTTTGCCCCATCTAGTGGTCAGGTCGTGAACTGCAACAGGAAATCAGGGGTCCTTTATCCGTGAGATTCAACGTTTGCATCCCCCAGCATGTTTTTTTCTTTCGTTTTCAGTCAGGAAGCTGATATGTTTGGGGAAAGAAATTCGCCTACTTCATTTACTAAATGAAAGTTAGTTAATTAGATAGACGTTAACCTTTCTTATCTATTGTTCTGCTCCCCTTTTTTTAATACTGTTTTCAAAGACCCAGTTGTTCAGTCATGCCACTGAAATCTTAACAGAGCTATCACACTAAGCTGAGATCATTTCAGCCAAAAACAAAGGAACCTAACGAATTAGCTTAATGGATAGCCATTCCCAAGGCATAAAAGAAGGGCTGTGATTGTCGTTCAGCCGCTAACTCGAGTCCAACTCTTCGCCACCCCGTGGACCACAGCAACGCCATCTCCTGGAGCTTGCCCAAGTTCATGTCCATTGAATCAGTGATGCCATCCAACCATCTCATTTTCTGCCACCCTCGTCTCCTTTTGCCTTCAGTCTTTCCCAGCATCGGGGTCTTTTCCAATTTGAAATGTGGGAAGTTGCTTGGGCACCTGCCTCTCATGGACCCTTCAGGAGTCTGACCACAGCTTGGGAACCACTGTTTGATGCCACAGACAAGACTAGTTCTCTCCCCATAAAGTGTGGCAGCCATCGTGGGCAGTTTATCATCTTCAGTATCTACCCTGCCAATCAGAATCAATGTTTTAACATTTAGTGTTTTCTTTCCAAGTGCAAAGATCAAACCTGTTTTTTAAAATGCAGACACAACAGAAACAGGAAAGAGGTGAGAGTCCCCCATGGTCCATTCCTGGGAGAGAAAGACATGCCCCCAGCCAGCCAGCATCACGTGTCCAGTGCTGGACATAACGTTCCTGTAGCTCGATTTCGCACTGACTAGTGTATCTTGCACAGCCTTCCATGTCATCGCACACAGATCTGCCCCATTCTTTTTAACGACTACATGTGGTTCCCTTTTATGATTGTGTCATAATTTATTTAAGCAATCCACTATTGATTGACTCGAGTTGTTTCCAATTATTCACTATTACACTGCTGCAGTATATTTCCTTGTATGTGTCTTTGCTCCCCTGGGGCTTTCTTTAGAAGAATGCATAATATTACCATTTTGCTTTCCAAAAAGAGAGTGCCCTTTTAAACCCCCCTGCCCACCTCCATCCTGTGGTGTGTGTGTGGGGGGTACCTGTTTCCCACACCCTCACTATAAGCATCACAGGTATTTAAAGGTGGACATCTTTGCATATATTTATCAGCCATTTGTATGCTTCTTTTGTGAATCTATTCTGTGTGTGCCCTTTGCCCAGTTTTTTTCTGTTGGCTTAGTTTTTTCATTCATCTTTTAGTTTTTTATGTTCTGTCCTATGTTCTCACACACACACACACACACACACACACACACACACTTTAACCTGTGGCTTTTCACCTTGTTAAAGATGTGTTTTGCTATACAATAGTTTTTAATTTTTCATGGGCAATCTTGACTTTAATGTTTTGGTTTCATGTCATACTTAAGATTCTATTTTCTCATACCCTTTTGTGTTTTAATATCTTACAGTATTAAACAGTTTTCAACTATTTGATCCATCTGAAGTTTATTAAAAGGTAAAAACTAGAACCAGCTTCGTTTTTATCCTAAACCGTTAACCAGTTTTCTTATCGTTGTTTACTTTCTTGAGTCGTTTTAAGTGTTACTCTTCTTGTGTAGTTCCATCCGTAAGTGGACCAATGGACGTTTTTCTTGCCACTCATCTCTGTTCTTTTTGTATGATTACCACACTGCTTTGACTCTGATAGCTTTATAATAAGCTTTAATATATGATAAGCTTAGTTCTTCCTTCTCCCCCCACCCCAGATTTTTCTAATTATAGTCGCTTGATTATTCTTCCAGCTGAACTTTAGACTCTCTTCAGGGGGAGAAACTCCACTCTAGATGTTTATTGCTGACTGCACTGAGCATGTAGGTTAATAGATGTTTGGTGAAGAGTCTCCTCCTGGGGCTTTGTGTCTGTCGCTCAGCAGGGTAGAAGGGTGTTCTTTGCAGAGAGTCTGCACACTTCTTTGTAGGTTATTGCTAAGTGTTTGAAGTTTTTGTGGTTCTCATGAGTAGGGTCTTTTTTTCCATTATATTTCCTGTCATTTTTTGTATCAAAGAGCCGTTGACATTTGTGTTTTATTTTAGGGGCTGGCTCTCTCACTGGCTTCTACTTCTGATGGTTTTCAGTTGCTTTTCTTTGGTTACGCAGGCCGGCGTTAATGCCGTCTGCAAACGCTGACACCGCCGCCTCCTGCCCCCTTCCTGAACCTTCAGCCAGCATTGCGGCCGGAACAATCTGGTCACTGGGCCTCCTTGTCTGAACGGAAATTTCTAGTTTCGATACTCACCCATAATGCTGCATTTGGGCTTGCTATTTATAGGCATCACTTTTTTTTTTTTTTATCACGTTAAAGAATTAGCCATCTATTTCTATTTTCCTAAGTGTTTTTATCAGGAATGGATAGTAGCTTTTGATAAATGTCTTTTAATCAGCCATTGAGACGATCGTATTTTTTTCTCTGCGGGCATATTAATATGGTGGATTATATTAACAGAGTTCTTAATTCTGAGAGTCTGAGTCCCCCTCCCCCCACCACCCTCTCTGGTTCTATCAGTAGCAGGGCTGCCAAGCGCCAGCCTCTGCCCAGGTCTCCAGGTTGCTCACGCAGCAGCCCAGGGCGTTCGTCATACAGATGAGGGAGCCAGGCTGAGCCCTTGGAAATGAACAACCTGAGGCAGAGCTGGTGTTTGACAGAATTATCTACCCTGGATACCGTCATGAGTTATACCTGGCTCATGTAGAATAGAGGTCAAGGTGAATTATTTGGTCTTTTGAAAGTTCATCCTAAAAGGATTTTTCTGTCCTTGTGGTTTGGGGAGCTCTCATCCCCCAGGTTTTAAAGTAATACCCTGTACACCCCAGGGACTTCCCTGGCAGCCCAGTGGTTAAGACTGTGCCTCCATTGCAGGGGGTGGGGCGTGAGTTCGATCCCTGGTCAGAGAACTAAGATCCCACATGCTGCACAGCGTGGCCAAGAAAATAGCCCCCCCCCAAAATAGTAACACACCCTCCCCATTGAACTCTTAGAAGGCTGCCTGACGTGCAGGTAAAAAATGAGCAAAAAGGCGACGAATGAGGAGGGCATCTTCCCGTAGTGATCACACAGCTTCTGTTTCACTCAGAAGTCAGTGTCAGAAAGCAGCATTGTTCCAAATATTCTCCACAAATAACCTGGGAGAGGGGAAATACAAATACCCATTTTTTAGGTGATATTTAGATGAATTCTGAAATGCCGATTCACTGAGGCTAGCCCTGTGGCTGTTTGTTGATGCAGAACCAGTGTTTAGTTGGCCACAAAGGTATCTGTCAGCCCCCAGCCTTGGCCCAGAGCCCCACACAGACGACGCTGGTTGACACACAGGTGCCCACCAGGCCCCCAGCCCCGCAGCACGGGAGGGGCCTGGAGAAGCAGAGCTCGTTAATACTCCCACAGAGATCTAAGTCCCACCGCAGAATGTATGTTCCCCCATTTTCCTTAAAATGCCTGGCCTTCTCAGTCTGCGTTTTCCTACTTTTAAGCATCATGAGTACAAGAAGTATTTCTTGCTTCCTCTCTCCCCATCAGTCCACACAAAATGCAGTCACGGTGATAAAATGGCAGAACACTCTGGTTGGGTGATTTATAGGGAGTGGTGGGGACTGTGCAAATTGGAAAACCCGTGTGTTTCTAAAGGAGGCAGCCTCCATTCACCTGTGTGAGGCTCATGGTCGAGGTGCGAGAGTCAAGGTCCAGAATGCCATAGCCCCTATTTTTTTTTTTTTTTTTGTATAAAACCTGGAAAATGTTGGCATTTTATGCCGAGTCTCTCAACTTTCCCACGTTTATGACTATTTTAAAACACCACACAGGCCAGCAGCATATGAGCCTCCAGCTTGCACATGTCTGAGCATGAAGATACAAATCACATCTATACTTATACCTTCACCATTCATGGGGGTGGGGGTGGGGGGCAGTGGTGGCAATGTGGATGAACCCTGGGATCAGCACTTTGCCTCCATGAGTTAAACACCCCAGGATAGGGGCCATGACACCATCAGCCCAGAGGCCATGGGAATGCAGAGGACCCAAGGCTGGACCGACACACTGCTGCTTCCACAAAAGACTGAGAACCCAGGTGACCTCGCCATTGTCTGAGAACTGAGTCCCCAAGCTAGCTGTCTGCTCTGCATTGAGCTGCCCCTCACTCACCCATCCATCCACTCGTCCATCCACCCACTCACCGCTCACATCCTGTACCGTCTGTCCATCCATCCATCATTTGTTCGTTCATTCCTCTCTTCTGGGCCACAGCATCTACCGGGGTGGGGGCTTGGGAGGCACTTCGCCACTCTGCTCCATCGGATCCTAGGTGGAAACACTCCTGCGCAAGGGTGCCCTGCCCAGCATCAGGGGCGGTGGGCCAGGAAGGGTGCAGGTGGTTGTCACCACCCCCTCCCGGGAGCCCCAGGCCTGGGGCAGGAAAGGGAAGGGGGCGCTGACGGGCAGTGATGAAGATGACCTGGGTCCCCCGGCATCAGAAGACACAGGGGCTGACTGCACGTGGTCTCAGCCCCCATGCAGCCACACCGGGCACAGTGCCCAGACAGACGTGGTCCCTGCCCCTGGAGCCCGGGCATCTCAGAGGGCAGCTTTTCCAGCCCCTCATTTAGGGTGAGACCAAGCAGCGGGCCTGGGTGGGGCTCAGGGTTTCTGACTCAGGTTGCTGCTTGCGGGTTAGCGCTGGGGAACCTGAGAGCAGTGCAGAAGAGGCTTCCCAGAAGGTTCACACCAACCCTGCTGTGGGCTTGTCGTGGGACCTGCCTGCTTCCCGACCCAGTGGCCTCACTCAGGACAGTCACCCATCATCGGAAGAGCAGTGGTACCAGCCTCACTGGCAGAGAGGATTCTGTCCCCAACCCTGACTGGGGACCCAGCAGCTCCTGCCCCTCCCGCCCCCTTACGAGTGGCCACACTAGTGGCCCAAGGGCTCGTGGGCTGTAACCCAGGAGCCCTGACCTCCAGGCCCAGCTGTGGACTCTCGGCAGCTGAGCAGTGAACAAGGCACCGCCCCAGCTCTGGGGATTCTAGGACCCCCTCCAGGTCTGGGGGGCCGTCTTGGCTGCCCCATGTCCCCTAAGCCCCAGTCTGCATGTGACAGCCTTTCCCTGAGAGCCCTTCTACGGGCTTCTCAGCCCAGGGCCTTCCCCTTTCACCCAGGCTTTCGGATGTCTCTCTGGAACCGTAATCCAAATGTGAAATGAGACTCCTGTGGGAAAATGGGGAGACCCGGACTCGTCCCTGGACCTCTGGGCCTCCCTGGCCCTTTCCCCACAGCTCGAAGGGGTAGACGTGTATTCACATCAGCTGGACGGGCCCTCTCAGCACACAGAGGCCTGCTCTGTGGGCCGTGGGGGCCCTCGGGGCCCACTGCTCACCCGGGCACCTGCCCCTTCCCTCCCCTGGCGAGGGGGGCCGAGATCCAGCAGCCAGGCCTCAGGAAAGAGATAGGAGGACACGAGCTCTCATGTAGGGAAAGGAAGCTTCCAGAGCTGGAATTCCCCGAGGGTCTGAACCAGGCATTGAGCGTGGCAGGTATCGTGTCCTGACCCCCGGGGCCGGGCAGGTGCCAGGACAGGCTCCAGGTGAGGCAGGCTGGGGGCCAGTGGGGCCACTGCTCAGAACTCACCCACCACCGCGTGCCCAGGCACCCTCACAACTGTGGCCCCAGCCCCAAACCAGACTTGGCATTGGCCAGCATCTTGCTCCTTCACTCCCCCAGCCTGTCTTCACTCGGCCAGGCCCCTGAGGCCCAGCCTGGGCTCCTTCAGGCCTGCCCCTGCCTCCATCCTTCCAGGCTCTTCTGTGACCCCACCTGCCCCCCCATCTCAGAAGCCCACCCATGTAAGCGGTGAGTACAGACCCCTGTCCTGAGGCTGGGTCCCTGCCCCTGGCGCCCTCGGGGCCTCATCCAGCCCCCGGGGACCTTGGGAAGTCTGATCCTCCCCTGAGCCTCAGCTCCCACGTCTCAAAACTCAGGTTCTAAAAACAGCCCCTCACTGCCGTCTCTAGTCCAGAGCCCTCTCGTCGATGTGACCCAGGGAGCGAAGCCGGGAGGGTACATGCTTGCCTTACTCTTCTGCTGTCCGTTTTATTCAGTAAAAGGTCTCAGGTAGTGCTTCTCCGCCTGCCTAACTATTGAATTCACTTTAGTGCTTTTAAAAAAACCACTGATGCCTGCCCCGCCCACCAGTTAAACCAGGCAGGGCCCAGGTTCAAACCCTTGACTCTCCGTTGCAACCCTTGACTCTGACGGAGGACCTGGTTTTCACGTTCAAGCTGCTTTCACGCCAGTTGTCTCGGGTGATTCTCACGTCTGCGCGAGTGGATGCGGGCTTGCTCCCCCACCCCCACCCCCGTCCCTTTCTGCCTCGAGGCTGAGGCTAGGGTGCCTTTGCCTCCACGGTGTGGTCTCCCAAGGCCAGGATGCCGGCCTCACTGACAAAAACTCGGAATCTGGGAATTGAGCGCCATGGCTTAAGAGTTGTCATGATGGCCCTTGTCCACAAGAGGGCGCTGTGGCTGGGGGGGGGCGCTGCTCCGCGGGGATCTCAGCTCTGTGAACCAAAATGCTTTTTAATTGAAAAATTTTTTTAATTCAAAAAGGATTTGCTGTTTGTGCGCGAGTGCAGGTCCTCCTTATGCAGGAGACTTAATGTCTTGAGTAAACAGATCCGGGCCCAAATCCACCTTCAAAGGTACTCACTGTTTGCCCAAGGGAGCGAAAAGGCTTCCAGAAGCGGCCTAGTCTCTTGGGCAAACACTCAGGGCCAGCCCGTCCCGAGCAGGGGACAGCGTCTGTGGGAAGGGTTATCCGCGGCCTAAGGGGGATTATGGCGGGGGGACATATGTTGAAATTTCATTTGGGGAGTTAAGAGAAAACAAGAGGTGGGGGAGCAGTGCTTTTCTCCAGCCAAGATGACCTAAAAAGGGAAAAATCTCAAGGGCAGGGGCGGGGCGGCTGTGGGGGTGGGGTGCAGGCTATGCAGTGGGCCCCTGGCCCCTTCTGGGGACGGGGAGGCGGTGGCATACTCGGCCCTGAGTCAGGAGAAGGCGGCTGTGTACCCCTGATTTCCCCCCAACATATGCCCACACTCCCTCACCGCAGAGAGCGAAAGAAGCAAGAATTTAGCTTATCCTTGAAGGCTCTTCTACACCACCAGCCCGCCCCCCGCCACCCAGGAAGGGACAGGGTTCNCGGGGAGGCGGTGGCATACTCGGCCCTGAGTCAGGAGAAGGCGGCTGTGTACCCCTGATTTCCCCCCAACATATGCCCACACTCCCTCACCGCAGAGAGCGAAAGAAGCAAGAATTTAGCTTATCCTTGAAGGCTCTTCTACACCACCAGCCCGCCCCCCGCCACCCAGGAACCCTGTCCCTTCCTGGCCACAAAGACCGGCCTCCCAGACACCCCCCAATGCACTTCGACCCCAGCCCGCCTGCACCCCCTTGTCCCCACTGCCCCATGCCCTCAGAAAGTACCCTTTCTGGGCCTACCCCTGGCAGCATCCAGGTCTCTGGGCCTGGCCCCGGGGCCCCTGGCTGTGGACGTCTGGGGGCCCGTGCCTCCGTCCTCTTTCATGCACCCTCTGTGGCCAGCTGGCCCCCAGCAAACTCAGGCGGCTTCCCTGCCCTGGGCGTTCCTGCCACCTGCGAGCCGGGCGCAGCAGGCGCTGGAGGGTAGAGGTGGCCCAGCCCACAGCTGGTGGTGCCACTGCGGCAGGCTGACGCTGGGCTGGCTCCCTCACTTAAGTGCCTCACCTCGGCTGTACCCCAAGCGAGGCCTCAGAGCAGCCCAAGTGGAGCCCCCCCACCACAGCCTCTTCCCCACAGCCCCCCATTCCCTCCTCAGCGCCCCCCTCAGCCCTGAAGTCTCTGGCCCTTCCTCTCTGCCCCTCCCNCTCACTTAAGTGCCTCACCTCGGCTGTACCCCAAGCGAGGCCTCAGAGCAGCCCAAGTGGAGCCCCCCCACCACAGCCTCTTCCCCACAGCCCCCCATTCCCTCCTCAGCGCCCCCCTCAGCCCTGAAGTCTCTGGCCCTTCCTCTCTGCCCCTCCCGTCCACTCCCACGTCCCGCTGGTGCGGCCACAGAGCTGACCCTCAGCATCGGATCCCCGGGGAGCTGGCTGACGAGGCGGAATCTCTGGCCCGCCCCCAGGACCTGCTGAGGCAGGGCCTGTGTGTGCTACAGGCTGACTAGCCTGTAGCTTTCAGTCTGGGCGCCACCCTCTGTCCACCCCCGAGGAGAGACCACACTGCCGTCCACGTTAGCACCGCCCTGGAGCCTTCGCCCACCCAGCCCTGCTCCTGCTGAGGTCACCACGTGCTTTTAGTGACCCCGTCCCTCCTGCCCCAGCCTGTGCAGCTCAGGCCAACTGCTGCCCCCGATCCCCCCGTCCTCCTCCCTGGCCCTGGGTCCATCGCCAGGTCTGGTGTCCTGCCTTCCAGGCCCATCCTCTTTGTCTTCTGATCCTGTGCGCTTTCCTCCAAACATCTCCACCCTGTAACTCCAGATACCCTCTCCCCAAGGGCTCCCACTTCCATCCCTTCATTCCTGGTTCATCCACATCTCTGCAGCCGGGCAGGCGGCACCCACGAGTACTCCTCAGGGACCACCCTTAGCCATTGGCAGAAATGCCCTCATGTTCTCCCCCCCAGGCTGCTCTCTTCCTATTGCCCATTTGGGTTAAAAGCACCGGAGTGCCGGCGTCCATCCCCTGCCCCTCTTGTAGAGCTCCCTCCTGACCCCAGTGCCCAGCACAGGAGGATGCAGTGGGTGAGTGGGTAATGGAGAGAGATTGTTTCCTGCTGTGATGCTCCTGAGCAGCCACCAGGTGGCGGTATTGTCCCAAACTTTNCCGGAGTGCCGGCGTCCATCCCCTGCCCCTCTTGTAGAGCTCCCTCCTGACCCCAGTGCCCAGCACAGGAGGATGCAGTGGGTGAGTGGGTAATGGAGAGAGATTGTTTCCTGCTGTGATGCTCCTGAGCAGCCACCAGGTGGCGGTATTGTCCCAAACTTTGCCCAAATCCTCCTGATCTGAGGCTGCACGGCTCCTCTAGCTTCCTGGAGCTGGAGTCCCCGGACCATGGCTGGAGCCCGGGTCATTAGCAGCAAAGTGGGGCCGCGTTGATGTCTTCTCTTACATAGCCAACAAATGTATGGTGAGTGCTTGCCTGGTGCTGGGGCAGGCGGGCGCTTAACCTGCCACACCTCATCCCACCCTCAAAGAGGGCCCTGGGAGTAGAGATCGTCACCCCCACCTTCTTTATTCAAGTATAAAAGGCATGTTGGCTTCAGGTGTACAACATGTTCCGATAGTTGTACATATTGCAAAGCAATTATCATAATAAATATAGTTGCCATCTTCTATCTTACATAGTAACAACTGTTTTCTTCTGATGAGAATGTTTAAAATTTAGCAACTACCAAAATATGAGTTGCAGTGTTGATATCTACATTCACGACGCTGTGCAGTGTATCTTCAGGACATAGTCACCCTGTAACTGGAAGTCTGTGCCTCTTCACCCCCTTCCCCCGCTTCACCCACCCCACCCTGCCTCTGGCATCTGCTCTGCCCGGTGAGCTTGGTCTTGTGTCCTGGGTCCCACATGAAACTGAGATCTCCGGGCGTTGTCTCTCTGTGTCTGACTGACTGCATTTAGCATAACGCCCTCAGTATCCATCCATGTTGTTACCAGTGACGAGACTTCATTCTTTTTTTATTCTTTAAACTTTCGTACTGAGTATAGTTGAGTTACAGTGTGGGGTCAGTTTCAGGTATGCAGCAAAGCAATTCTGTTTTTTACCCAGATACACACACACGTATACACACATGTGTACACACATGCGTATACACACACATACACGCACATACGTACACACGTATGTATACACACGTATACACACACGTATACACACACACGCATACACACACCCTTTCTCAGATTCTTTTCCCTTATAGGTTACTATAGAATATTGAGTATAGTTCTCTATGCTATACAGGTGGTCCTTGTTGGTCATCTGTTTTAAATACAGTAGTGTATATTTGTTAATCCCCGACTCCTAATTTATCCCTACCTCCTGCTTCCCCTTTGGTAGCCACACGTCTCTTTTCCATGTCCGTGGGTCTACTTCTGTTCTGTATACTAAATTCATTTGTATCCCTCCCTTTAGATTCCACATATAAGTGATATCCATGATGTGGGCTTTTGTCTGACTGACTTCATTTGGCATGATAATCTCTAGATCCACCCATGTTGCTGCAGATGGCATTATTTCTTTTTACAGTTGAGTAGCATTCCGTTGTGTATATATAGGCAAAATTACTGGAGTGGGTTGCCATTCCCTTCTCCAGGGGATCTTCCCAACCCAGGGATCGAACCCAGGTCTCCTGCATTCGTAGGCAGATTCTTTAACCATCCGAGCCACCAGGTAAGCCCATATATGTATACCACATTTTCTTTATCCTTTCCTCTGTTGATGGACATTTAGCTTGCTTCCACGTCCTGGTTACTATAAAGAGCGCTGCAGTGAACACTGGGGTACCTGTATTGTTTTCAAATGGTTTTCTCCAGATATAGAGCCAGGAGTGGGACTGCAGGGTCATACGGGAACTCTGTTCTGAGTTTTTCAAGGACCCTTCATACTGTTCTCCATAATGGCTGCTCCAGTGTAGATTCCTTCACACCCTCTCCAGCATTTATTATTTATAGACTTTTTGATGACAGTCATTCTGAGCAGTGTGAGGTGACACCTCACTGTAATTTGGACCTGCATTTCCATATTAGCAGTGTCGAGCATCTTTCTGTGTGCCTTTTGGCCATCTGTATGTCTTCTTTAGAGGAATGTCTGTTTAGATCTTCTGCCCATCTTTTGATTGGACTGCTTGTCTTTTTATATTGAGCTGTATGAGCTGTTTGTATGAATACATTTTGGAGATTAATACCTTGTCAGTTGCATCATTCACAGATATTTTCTCCAATTCAATGGGTTGTCTGTGGTGGTTTGGCTTTGAAAAAGCCTTTGAGTTTAATTAGGTCCCATTTGTTTTTTGTTTGTTGGTTTGTTTTTATTTACATTCCTCTAGGAGACAGATTCAAAAAGAGATTGGTATGATTTATGTCAAAAAGTGTTCTGCCTATGTTTTCCTCTCGGAGTTTTAAAGTATCTTATGTTCACATTTAGGTCTTTAATCCACTTTGAGTCTATTTTTTTGTGCATAATGTTAGAGAATGTTCTAATTGTATTCTTTTACATGTAGCTGTCCAGTTTTCCCAGCAACACTTATTGAAGAGACTGTCTTTTCTCTATTGTATGTTCTGTCTTCCTTTGTTGTTGATTAATTGACCATAATTGTGTGGGTTTGTTTCTGGGCTTCCTATCCTGTTCCCTTGATCTGTATTTCTGTTTTTATGCCAGTACCATACTGTTTTAATTACTGTAGCTTTGTAGTGTAGCCTGAAGTCAAGGAGTCTGATTCCTCCAGCTTCATTTTTCTTTCTCAAGGTTGCTTTGGCTATCCAGAGCCTTTGTGTTTCTCTACAAATAAAAAAAATTTTTTTTTGTTCTAGTGCTGTGAAAAATGCCATTGGCATTGAATCTGTAGACTTTCTTGGGTAATACAGTCCTGTGACAATATTGATTCTTCCAATCCAAGAATGTGGTATAACTTTCCATCCTTCTGTGTCATCTTCCATTTTTCATCAGCATCTTATAGTTTTTGGACTCCAGATCTTTTGTCTCCTTAGGTGGGTTTATTCCTAGGTAGTTTATTCCTTCTGATGCAATGGTAAATAGGATTTTCCTTAATTTCTCTGATATTTCGTTTTTAGTATATAGAAATGCAGCAGGTTTCTGCACGTAAGTTCTGTACCCTGCAACTTTACTGAATTCACTGATGAGCTCTAGGAGTCTTCTGTTAGTGTCTTTAGGATTTTCTGTATGTATAGTAACATGTCATCAAAATGGTGACAGCTTTATTTTTTTTCCAATTTGGATTCTCTTTCTTTTTATTCTCCGATTAATGACCATGCCTCGGACTTCCAAAACTGTGTTGAATAAAAGTGGCAAGAGTGGACGTCCTTGTCCCATTCCTGACTTTAGAGGAAGTGCTTTCAGCTTTTCACCGTTGAGTATGCTGCTTTAATAACTGTGGGCTTGTCATATGTCCTTTATTATACTGAAAGGTTCCCTTTATGCCCACTTTCTGAAAAATTTCTACCATAAATCAATACTAAGTTTTATCAAAAGCCTTTTCTGCATCTACTGAGACGATCATAGGGATTTTACTCTTCAGTTTGTTAATGTGATGTATATCACATTGATTGATTTACAGGGGTTTTTTTAACGGCATTATTTAAAAGATATTTTTATTCCTTGAAATAAACGCACTTCATCATGGTATATGATCCTTTTAATGTATTGTTGGATTCAGTTTACTAGTATCTTGTTGAGGATTTTTGCATCAGTGGTCATCAGTGATATTAGCCTGTAATTTTCTTTTCTGTGGTATCTTTGTCTGATTTACGTATGAGGATGATGGTGGTTTCATAGGACGAGCTTGGGAGTGTTCCTTCTTCTGCAATATTTTGGAATAGTTTGAGAAGGACAGGTGTCAGCTCTTCCCTCAGTGTGTAATAGAATTCGCCTGTGAAGCCATCTGATCCTGAACTTCTGTTTGTTGGGAGTTTTATAATCAGAGATTCAGTTTCACTGCTTGTAGTTGGTCTGTTCAGATTTTCTTCCTGATTCAGTCTTGGGAGACATGCCTTTCTAAGAATTTGTCCTTTTCTTCTAGGCTGTCCAATTTTATTGGCATAGAGTTGCCTGTAGTAGCCTCTCATGGTCCTTTGTATTTCTGGTGTCCCCTTATAATTTCTCCTTTTTCATTTCTGATTTTATTGATTTGGACTCTCTGCTTTTTTTTTTTTCCTTGATGATTCTGGCTAAAGGTTTATCCATTTTGCTTTTTTTTTTCCCTTCAAAAAACCAGATTTTAGTTTCATAAAGATTTCATATTTTTTAATGACTGAGGAATATCCTATGTGTGTACCACATTTTCTGTATCCATTCATCCATCGATGGACACTTAGGTCGTTTCTGTGTCTTGACTGTTGTGGATAATGCTGCAGTGAACATAGGGTTCCCTTTTCCCCACATCCTCACCCACACTTGTTATTTCTTAATAACAAGAGTTTATTATTATAAAGGAGATGAGTTCACTGAGGTTCAGAGGCGAAAAGACCTAGTTGAGGTCACCCTGCAATGTCAAGCCCTTCCCTCCCCGCCCCTTCTGTTTGTAGGGAGCACAGCCCTGTCACTGGTGTCTCCTGGCCCCTTTGGCTGCTCACCCGGGATGGCTGCGGCCCACCCAGACCTCGCCCCCGCACCCAGTGCCAGCTGCCCTCTGTCCTGGGTCAGTCTGGGCCATAGGCAGGTGGCCGAGGACGACGTGCTCGTTCTCCCCACCCTTTCCCCGGGAGGAATAAGTCCCTCCAGCATCCTCTGCTCCCCCTCATTCCCAAGTGAGCCCCACAGCCCCTCAGCTGTGCTCCCTCAGCTCAGCACGGCCCCCGGAAGGGCCTCATAGCTGCAGGCAGCTCACTTTGGGGCTCAGGGACCATTTGGAGCCCACAGCTGTGGCACCTTACTGGGTGGGCCCCCAGTGGTCACGCCCCCCACCCTTGCTGGGACGGTTCCATGTCATCCTGGTGGCTCCCCCAGCTGGGTCCCCGAGAGGGCAGCTTCAGGCAGAGGCTAAGTCCAGCCAGGTGGTTCGATTCTGCTCTGCTTTATGTAGGGGAGCCCGTCCTTATGGCAATTCTAGTGCTGAAGAGTTTTTGAAAATATTATTTTAAACATTTAATGACCACTGATCTGATCTAAGCAACTCATTCCTAAGACCCAGGGTCCCACGTGGCTGTTGCCCGTGGTGTCCAGGCCCTTCTCGTAGCCCATTTGCAGTCCCACAGCCCACCGGCCTGTCTGCCCGGCGGACACTCCCCACCTTCGCCCCCTCTTCTTGCCCAGCACACCTGCCCCACATTTGGGTGTAGAAATCCCCACTGGCCGTCAGGGTGAACCATGGGCGTTCGCCCTCCTCTGAATTTCCACCAGACTCGAAGCCCACCATCTGTCACTTCCGTGACCTCGGTCAGGTGGGTAGGCTTGGGTCTCCAGCATGAGAACTGAACCCAGGTTCAGGCCAGCAGTGGGACAGGCCGGGCCCAGGCCCACTCCACTGGTCCCGCCCCGGCCCAGGCTCTCATCGCTTACTATGAACTGGTCCCAGGAGCCCAGAGAGGAAGGCGCTGGGGGTATGGGGCGCCCCGTCCCTGTGGCCTGTGCCACCTGCGGCTTGTCTTCAACTCAGAAAGCACTGAGCAGGCGGCCAGCCCCAGGGGCTCCCCAAGCCTGCAGCCTGCCTGCCTGACCAGGTCTAGGGTGGCACCCAGGGCCGTCCCTCCTCATCCACGAGACTCCTCCCGCAGTGGGAGCGGGGGAACCGTCTGCCAGGAGGCGGGAGGGCGTGTGGCACACCGCCTGGCACGCGAGCTGCTGCTGCTGAGGGCTCACATCACCAGGGGAAGGGTGTGCAAGGGTTCAGTCATCACAGACGAGCCAGCCAGCCACCACGCAGCACCAGAGGTGTGCCCCCTCCCCTGTGCACTCACGCACACACGTGCATAGCCCACGCCTGCGGTATGTGTGCACGTACCAAGGGCAGCCCACCGGTGTCCCCAGGGCCTCCGCCCAGCTTGTCCACGGCCATGGGCTGGTTCTCTCCAGTGTCCCCTGCCCTGACTGAGCTTCTCTCCCCCCCGACCTCCCGCAGTACGAGTACAGCTTCCGCACGGAGCAGAGTGCCGCGGCCAGGCTCCCGCCCAGCCCCACCCGATGCCAGCAGATCCCCCAGTCCTGAGGGGCCGCCCGCCCGCGGGGAGACAGCACAGCGCCCGGACTACTGAGCGCCCCCTCGCCCGGCCCCTCCCGCCGCCCATCCACACTGCCCTGCTCGGCGCTCCTGGGAGACTCTGGACAGCTGACCTGTTGCTTCCTCGGCCATCGGTCGTCGGCTGCCCCGACGTGACGCCCCCCGCCTCCCCGGGGATGCTCTTCCTTAACCTCCACTAACCTGTGTGTGCTGTAGTGACCAGCGGCTCCTCCCATATCTGTGTGATGACCAGTAGTCCTCTGACCAACCCTACCCACCACGGGAGCCGTCTGAGGGCCCTGGACAGTTGTCTGGCCGCCCAGTGACGCCTCTGGCTCCCTGCCCTCCTGACTCTGCCGCCATGAAGCCATCGCCTCCTCCCAGAAGACCCTGAGGGGCTGGCGGCCTGGCACAGGGCACCCGCCCCCCGCCCCCCACCCTGCACTGATGGATCGCCCCGTGGAACAGGTCTCTCACACCAGGGGCATCGAGTGCCCGAGAACTTCACAGGGACCCTAAGGAAACACAGAGGACGCGGCCTTTAGTGCCCGAGTGGGCCTGGGCCTGGCTCCCCTCTGACTCACCCCTCAGTTCACACACTGGACGCCCTGAGGACGGGGGCCGGCCATCCCGCAGCCACCGGCCCAGAGAGGACTTGCCTGCGGGCGAGGCGGCCGAGTGGCTGGGTGCTTGTGTGGACGTGAACTTTGCCGCCAGGTCCCCTTGCCCAACCTCCTCACCATCATCCCCACAAAGGGCTCATCTCCACAGTGCTCACGTGCCAACAGCAGCTCCAGCTGCCCAGCCCCGCACCCTGACCATCGTCACGTGGGTGAAGAGGCTCTGTGAGCAGTGCCAAGAACGTGGGCACGCAGTCGCCAGACTGAAGCCAGGACTGAGCTTTCTGCCACGAGGGCCAGCGGCCGTGCTCTCATTCCCCACAGTGCTGGCCGCGCAGCCCAGCTCCCCGCCTGGGCACCGTGGGAACAGGGCTACCATCCTCCTGGGAGGCCCAGTCCTCACCTGGTGGCTGTCTTGTCTGGCCGTGGGACTCTGTCCGAAACTCCCAGAACCTGGTATCTCACACCTTGGAGGTGGGGGCCAGGGGTCATCAGATAGTTGGAGCATTGGACGTGAGCTTTGACACGTGTCTGGCGTAAGAAAGCAGCCCAGGAGAGGTCCTGCCCAGCTGGGAACAGGGCCTCCGCCCCTGCAGTTCCTCGAATGACGCTGGGGTGCTGGGGCACAGTCAGGAGGGGCAGCCTCTGGCTGAGACCCGGGGCCAGGGCAAGACGTACCTCACTCAGCCGGCCTCAGCTCCGCCATCTGCAGAGCCTCCGCCTTCCCCCGTGGCTGGCCCTTGATCTTCCCCTTCCGATACCTCCTGATTCCTGGGTGCCGCCTCTTCCCGCTGTCCCCGAGACCTGAGGACGTCCCTGGCAGGGCCGGCCTCCCCTGGAACCCGCCAGGGCCCGGGAGGCACAGGTGGAAATTCCTCGGGCAGAACTTTGGGGATGGGTGCTCACCCAGGACCGAGCCGATGACCTGGCCTCAGGCGTACCCACTGAAATGAGCTGGTTCTTCCTGGGAGTCCCGGGGTGGGGAGCCCCGAGGGGCCCAGAGAACCTGCATCTGCTGCTGCTGCCAGGATGGTGGAGCTGGTCCAAAGCCAAGAGAGCGGGGTGACCCCGTTGCCCACCTCCGTCCAGCCGTGTTGGCTCCGTCCCTCCGTCTCTCCTCACACCCCGGCCGTGGGGTCGTCCCACCAGGTAACACCTGCAGCCTTTCTGCAGCCTTCCTCCGCCGAGAAGCAAGCGTTTCGGCTCCATGGGCCCGAGGAGGTCCAGAGACGGTCACGTGAGATTCCCTATCAGGGAGCAAGAGGGCCGTGAGGGTGGCTGCTGGGGAAAGAGTCTCCCCTCCACCCCTCAACCAGCCCACCCCCGGGCCAGGCCGAGAGAGGCAGGGTCCAGGGCCGCCAGGAGAGGGCCAGGCCTCCCCTAGCAGGCAGCCTCAGCGCGGGGTCTAACGAGTGACTGTGGAGGGCGCCGTGTCTGCAGCTGAAGAGAACGGAGCAGCAACGGTGTTGGAGAAGCCGGTGTCCCCAGTGGGTCTTAGGGGGCTCCTGACCTCTGTCTCTTTCCTTCTCAGGGGGGCTGCCCGCCCGCACGGAGCTGAAGCTCGCTCACCAGGAACCGAGCCCCCTCTTTCCCCTTCCTTTCTGGGACGGTGCTTTTCTCCGCAAACCCTCTGGCCACCAGGGGCGGGGAGGCAGGGCTTCTCTCAGAAACAAGAAGGGCAGTGACCTCCACCCTTCCCAGAAGGACTCCCCAGAGCACAGTGTCCCCCCACTGCCGCCGCCTCTGTCCCCCCAAAATTCTAAGCCTGTCTCCACAGGCCTTGGAAATGGCACAACGGCGGTAAGGAGCGAGCAGCGGCCCCAGGTTCACTTGCAAATTCATAACAAGGTTTTTCCCCCACCCCCGAGATCGGATTTCTGCCACATGACCTTCGGATTTCAGGGGTTCCCCCTGAGTTTCCCTGAGCACCCGAGTCCAGGAACTGACTGTGGCCACGACCTCCTCTGGAGGGACGGTCAGGACGGCGGGGGGCGAGGGGCGAGGACCAACACGTCTGAAGCGCCTGCTCCTTGCCGGGCATGCGGCCGGCACTTGAAGCACATTTTCCTCTGTCATTCCCCACCTGCACCCCCTCCCCCAAAAAAAAACACCACTATCCAGAAGTGGATGCTGGTTCCAGATGAAGACGCTGAGACGCGTCTGCAGGCACAAAGCTGGGGAGCGGCACGGGCGGCCCAGGCCGCGCTCGGTCCCTTCACGAGCACCTGCCTCCGGTGCAGTAATGGGCTTGCGGGCGTGACGGTGTCTCATCGAGCCCCGGGCTGCAAGCTGCCCCTCACCATTCACAGAGAGCCCAGCCCGCAGCTCACTGGAGCCGGCCGGCAAGCCTGAAGGTGAGCGTGAAAGCCGCTCTCACCTCCCTGGGCCCTGGAGCGGCCGGGCGCCCGCTCTCACCGCAGCTGCCCACCCTCCACGGGCCGGCTGGCCGTCCTCACCTGTTGGACCCTGCCGGCCGGGCCTGTCACCACCAGGAACCGGGCCCCGGGCGGGTGGCTGGCTGCACTAGGTTAGGA
Source organism: Neotragus moschatus (assembly GCA_006410615.1). Classification (NCBI taxonomy): domain Eukaryota; kingdom Metazoa; phylum Chordata; class Mammalia; order Artiodactyla; family Bovidae; genus Neotragus; species Neotragus moschatus. The sequence continues at coordinate 36,218 of SJYA01004165.1, forward strand.
ACAACGTTGTACTGTGTGNGCTCTCACCGCAGCTGCCCACCCTCCACGGGCCGGCTGGCCGTCCTCACCTGTTGGACCCTGCCGGCCGGGCCTGTCACCACCAGGAACCGGGCCCCGGGTGGGTGGCTGGCTGCACTAGGTTAGGAACAACGTTGTACTGTGTGTATTTATTTGAGGTGACTCTAGTACTTGGCAAAGGGAAGTTTCACTGTGTGATTGTCTTAATATAATTTGTTAAATAAACGTTTGTTTTAACCTTTTCTCGGCTCTCTGCTGTCTCTGAGGCATGGAAACGGGTCCTTCTGGCTCATTCTGGATGCAGGCTGGGCCGGCACCATCCTGGCCTTCCAGCCTTCTAGAAAGAGCTGGTGGGTTTTCTTGCCCCGTTTGGATGACCTGGTGACAAGCCAGAAGGATCCTGGAGGAGCGGCAGGCTTCAGGAATGCTCCTGGCGGGAGAAAAATGCCAGTTTCCATAAAAGCATGTGAAGCGCGTGTGTATTAATGGGTCTCCAGCAAGGAATGCAGAGGGCGCTTTCATCTCCTGCTCGCCCCGAGCCTGTCTGTGCCGGGGCGGGGCCGTNGAAGGATCCTGGAGGAGCGGCAGGCTTCAGGAATGCTCCTGGCGGGAGAAAAATGCCAGTTTCCATAAAAGCATGTGAAGCGCGTGTGTATTAATGGGTCTCCAGCAAGGAATGCAGAGGGCGCTTTCATCTCCTGCTCGCCCCGAGCCTGTCTGTGCCGGGGCGGGGCCGTCTGGCTGCTGGAGTAGGGGTCAGACAACCACACGGCTTCAGCACCACTGGTTTTGTCCTGTCCCCTCGCCCACCTGCTGGCAAGAAGCTGCCCCAAATGCCTGGGAGGGGCTGCCAGCCCCAGACCTGCACAGGCTCCTTGTGGGACATGACTGGTCAGGTTACACCATCAGAGCTCTTTGCCTCCTTTATAAAGTGACCTTAGTGGCTCAGAATCTGCCTGCAATGCAGCTCGATCCCTGGGGTCGGGAAAGATCCCCTGAGAAGGGAATGGCAACCCACTCCAGTGTTCTTGCCTGGGAAATCCCATAGATGAGTCTGATGGGCTACAGTTCATGGTGTCGCAGNGCTTATGGCAATTCTAGTGCTGAAGAGTTTTTGAAAATATTATTTTAAACATTTAATGACCACTAATCTGATCTAAGCAACTCATTCCTAAGACCCAGGGTCCCACATGGCTGTTGCCCGTGGTGTCCAGGCCCTTCTCGTAGCCCATTTGCAGTCCCACAGCCCACCGGTCTGTCTGCCCGGCGGACACTCCCCACCTTTGCCCCCTCTTCTTGCCCAGCACACCTGCCCCACATTTGGGTGTAGAAATCCCCACTGGCCGTCAGGGTGAACCATGGGCGTTCGCCCTCCTCTGAATTTCCACCAGACTCGAAGCCCACCATCTGTCACTTCCATGACCTGGGTGAGGTGGGTAGGCTTGGGTCTCCAGCGTGAGAACTGAACCCAGGTTCAGGCCAGCAGTGGGACAGGCCAGGCCCAGCTCCACTGGTCCTGCCCCAGCCCAGGCTCTCATCGCTTACTATGAACTGGTCCCAGGAGCCCAGAGAGGAAGGCGCTGGGGGTATGGGGGCGCCCCGTCCCTGTGGCCTGAGCCACCTGCGGCTTGTCTTCAACTCAGAAAGCACTGAGCAGGCGGCCGGCCCCAGGGGCTCCCCAAGCCTGCAGCCTGCCTGCCTGGCCAGGTCTAGGGTGGCACCCAGGGCCGTCCCTCCTCATCCACGAGACTCCTCCCNCTGGGGGTATGGGGGCGCCCCGTCCCTGTGGCCTGAGCCACCTGCGGCTTGTCTTCAACTCAGAAAGCACTGAGCAGGCGGCCGGCCCCAGGGGCTCCCCAAGCCTGCAGCCTGCCTGCCTGGCCAGGTCTAGGGTGGCACCCAGGGCCGTCCCTCCTCATCCACGAGACTCCTCCCACAGTGGGAGCGGGGGGACCGTCTGCCAGGAGGCGGGAGGGCGTGTGGCACACCGCCTGGCACGTGAGCTGCTGCTGCTGAGGGCTCACATCACCAGTGGAAGGGTGTGCAAGGGTTCAGTCATCACAGACGAGCCAGCCAGCCACCACGCAGCACCAGAGGCGTGCCCCCTCCCCCGTGCACTCACGCACACACGTGCATAGCCCACGCCTGCGGTATGTGTACACGTACCAAGGGCAGCCCACCGGTGTCCCCGGGGCCTCCGCCCAGCTTGTCCACAGCCATGGGCTGGTTCTCTCCAGTGTCCCCTACCCTGACTGAGCTTCTCTCCCCCCCGACCTCCCGCAGTACGAGTACAGCTTCCGCACGGAGCAGAGTGC
>SJYA01004166.1:0-37230 GCA_006410615.1 Neotragus moschatus
GCGGACAATAGCGGGGGCGGAGCCTCGGCTCGGCGGCTGAGCCTGCCCACGCCCCCTCCTGCCGCCTCCCAGGTGCCAAGCAACCCCCAGGATGGCGGAAGCGCACCAGGCTGTGGCCTTCCAGTTCACTGTGACCCCAGAGGGGGTCGACTTCCAGCTCAGTCGGGAGGTGCTGAAACACATCTACCTGTCCGGGGTCAGGTCCTGGAAGAAACGCCTGATTCGCATCAAGGTGGGCGCAGGTGGTCCTGGCCTCTATCTCCCAGCAGGTGCAGAATCCAGCCTTCCAGGGAAGCAGAGGCCATGTGTCAGCGCTGCCCATTGTCAAGGTCCTCCTCCCCTCCCTGGGCTGGCAGCTCTGCTGAGTGACAGGCCCCAGCCCTGCAGAGCTCAGAGGGGTGCTCAAGGGAGGGGGGGGCAGGAGCAGGAGGTGGTCTTGGGGCACAGCAAGCAGGTGCTGCAGGTGTGGGATTTGGAGGAGGAGTCAAAGCGGGCAAAGACCTCAGAGGTCTCCGCTCACCCAGCCCTTCCTGCGCTGTGAGCATCCCCGTTTCTGCCTGCAGAATGGCATCCTCAGGGGTGTGTACCCTGGGAGCCCCACCAGCTGGCTGGCCGTGGTTATGGCAACAGTGGGTTCCTCCTACTACAACGTGGACGTTTCCATGGGACTGGTCTATTACATCCAGAGATGGCTTCCTGAGGGGTAAGAAGTAAGGCCATGAGAGAGGGCCGGGTGGGCTCTGCAGCCGAGACTCCTGGGCAGGTGCAGGACACTAGCCCCTGGAGACCACAGGGCAGCCCTCCCTGGAGATGGCCCCTGGCTCAGTCCCTGCTCCTGGGAGTTCGTGTGTGAGGCTTTCAGGCGCTCAGATGTGAGTGTATCCAGGGAGGTTTTTCTGCCTCTGTTGCCTACCCCAGATGGCTTTCTATACATCAGGGCTACAGGATCAGAATTTCCCTGAGGCTGGCCTCAAGTGGACCCCCTGCAGGCCTCTCCTCTTCTCTGACAGACGCCCCTACCGGACCCCGCACACCCGGACGCTTCTCAGCATGGCCATCTTCTCCACGGGGGTCTGGATGATGGGCATCTTCTTCTTCCGCCAAACCCTGAAGCTGCTTCTTTCCTACCACGGTTGGATGTTTGAGATGCACGGCCAGGCCAGCCACCTGACCCGAGTCTGGGCTGTGAGTGGAAGCCGGTGGAGGGGTCCAGGCATCTGGTTTCAGACCGCAGGGCCTCACTTCGGGTTCTGAGCTGGAGGGGACAGCCAGGCAGGGCACTGGTGCCTGGCGGGGTGTGTCCCGGTTCCGAGGGTCTGGGGCAGCCCCTCCAGCGTTTGCTACTTTCCACTCTTTCCTGCAGCCTCCCCCCCAACACTCTCCACTCTGCGTCCTCAGGTCTGTGTCCGCCTTCTGTCTGGCCGACGGCCCATGCTCTACAGCTTCCAGACGTCTCTGCCCAAGCTGCCGGTGCCCAGCGTGCCAGCCACAGTTCGTCGGGTGAGGGCCTGGGCCAGGCATCCCAGTGTGCAGGGCAGGCTGGACTCAAGGAACTCACTCAAACGTGAGACTGCCGCCTACGAAGAGTCAGCCTCTTCGTAGAGGCTCCCTCTACGAGAGGGAGCCGTGAGGCTGGGCCTGGAGGAAGGTCAGGACACAGGTGGCTCCTGCTGCTTGGCCCTCACACTGATGCTGACTTGCCTGGACAGTACCTAGAATCCGTGGAACACCTGCTGGACGATGAGCAGTACTATCGAATGGAGACGCTGGCCAAGGAGTTCGAGGAGAAGACTGCCCCCAGGCTGCAGAAGTACCTGGTACTCAAGTCCTGGTGGGCAACCAACTATGTGAGTTCTACCTCCTAGGCTTACCCTCCCACTCCCTGTGTCCTGGCTGCTCACACCCCGCCCTCTGCCCCGACTCTAACCTCCCATCCACCCCCAGGTGAGCGACTGGTGGGAGGAGTACGTCTACCTTCGAGGCAGGAACCCCCTCATGGTCAACAGCAACTACTACGTCATGGTAAGCGCTGGAGCCACACAGGCTGCTCTGTGTTCAGCTCTTTCCCCCTCTGGTCTCGGGGCAGAACCTGGAGGACAGCTCAGAGGCACAGTGCTAGTTTCCATGAGCAAGTGGAGGTTCTGGAGTGAGGCCTGAAGCAGAGGGAAGATGGAGTGCGGGTCCTACAGGAGGCGTCAGGAGGCTGCTTACAGGCGATGGAAACACTAGGGACCTGGAGAAGAGTCGACCCTGCAGCCTGATGCTGCCCCCTGGGCTCCTCAGGCTCACTGCCCTGCCCGGCTCAGGCTCTGCCGCTTCCTTTCTTGTTCTCCCACTGGCTTTCCAGCATTGCCTTCCCAGCTGTCCTGACAGCAGGGAACTCCCTTCAGTGCATCTTAAGTAGGTCCAGAGTTGCTTCTCTAGGGCTTCTCTAGGGTCAGGTCCCTGACTTGTTGGTCCCTTCCCCATGGGAGCGGCCCTCTTCCTGCTCCCAGGCCAAGGCTGCACAGCCCGCCGAGGGTGCCGCCCAGCCACAGACCTGCTTGCCATCTCCTCTCCTTCTTCCAAAGCATATTTCAAGTAGGGTGCTGCCATTCCCCTCCTCCACAAAGCTGTCTTTCTAGAAACCTATGTGCAGCTTGTCTAGGCCAGAGGTTTTAAGCTGTTCTGTGGTGGCAAAACCTCATCCTCCAAGAAAAATAAACACAATGTCAACAGCTCCAAGGGGTTTGGAAAAGCAGCTCACGTGGAAGCCAGGGCAGGGGGTGATACGACCAGTCATGCGTTTCACCTCCGGTACTTGGCCTCAGAGAGTGCGCAGGATGGGCTGGGGAAAGGGGCCGAGACACCCCAGACAGAGGGGCCCCTGTGCGCACGCGTCACGGCCTCCCTTCAGGCTCTGCTGTCTCCCTGCAGGACCTAGTGCTTATCAAGAACACAGACGTGCAGGCTGCCCGCCTGGGAAATGCTGTCCACGCCATGATCACGTATCGCCGTAAACTGGACCGTGAAGAGATCAAGCCTGTGAGTTGCGTTGGGGGTGAGGGCGTGACCGGAAGCGGGGCCGCTTCTGAGCCGTGCTGGGCCTTCCTCCCAGGTGATGGCACTGGGCCTCGTGCCCATGTGCTCCTACCAGATGGAGAGGATGTTCAACACCACTCGCATCCCGGGGAAGGACACAGGTACGAGGTTGCAGCCAGGCGCCCGTGCCAGGGCAGGGGTGGAGGCCCCTCCCTGCCAGCCATGGGCCCACCACACCAGTACCCTGCTGCCTGCTGCTGCCTGAGCCTCCTCAGCGTCTTAAGGTCGTGAAACTGCGAAAGATAGTCAGTTTGTGGCCGATAGTAGACGCCTGCTGTTTTCAGGCACGATGCTACTACTGGGACCCTGAGAGGCCAGCACGGAGCCCCTCCTGCGGGGCTCCCGGTGCACGGGAAGAGCCTGCTGCAGGAGAGCGACAGGAAGCCTAGTGGCGCTCCTGCCGGAGGAGCCTGTGGAGGGGGAGGGGCAGGCTCACCCAGGCCCCCGGAGCCGCACCTGCACTTCTGGCTCGGGGCCGGCCTGCGATTTCCTGGAGCTTCAGATTCCTCTTCTGTGAGATGCTTCATGGGACTGTGGTTGGCATTAAGTGAGAGACATGGAAGCTCTGGCTCGATGCCCAAAGGTTGAGGGAAGGCAGGCCAGGCAGAGGTCCTCGTGGCCACCTGGTGTGGGGCGGGGGGCCCCTGCTTCTGCCTGAGTCCACCCTGGCCTCTGCCACAGACGTGCTCCAGCACCTCCCGGACAGCAGGCACGTGGCCGTCTACCACAAGGGCCGCTTTTTCAAGGTGTGGCTTTACGAGGGCTCCCGCCTGCTCAAGCCTCGGGACCTGGAGATGCAGTTCCAGAGGATCCTGGACGACCCCTCCCCACCCCAGCCCGGGGAGGAGAGACTGGCAGCCCTCACTGCAGGGGGAAGGTATTGGGGCCCAAGTTGGGGCGCCAGGAGGAGAGGAGTTCGGTCCCACATGCCACCCTGGAACTCAGGCAGGAGGCCTGACGGAGGGATGTGTGCCCGGTGTTGACCAGGACCTGCCGTCGTCAGGAACACCAGTGACAGCAACAGGGAGTCACTGCCGTGACCTCTAACTGCTGCTGGCTGGGTGGGGGTGTGCAGAGGCTGCAGACACAGGTCCTGGGCAAGGCTCTCATCCTGCAGGGGGCCCCACTCACTCTGCCCTTGTGCCCTCAGAGTGGAGTGGGCACAGGCACGCCAGGCCTTCTTCAGCTCTGGCAAGAACAAGGCTGCCCTGGATGCCATCGAGCGCGCTGCGTTCTTCGTGGCTCTGGATGAGGAGTCTCACCACTACGACCCGGAGGACGAGGCCAGCCTCAGCCTCTACGGCAAGGCCCTGTTGCACGGCAACTGCTACAACAGGTACCACGCCCCGGCTCCCCCGCACGCGGGCCCCGGCGCGCCCCCCGCCTCCCCCACTGCCCTTCTCCTCCTGCTGCAGGTGGTTCGACAAATCCTTCACACTCATCTCTTTCAAGAACGGCCAGCTGGGACTCAACACAGAGCATGCGTGGGCAGACGCCCCTATCATAGGGCACCTCTGGGAGGTAACAGGCCCCGGGAAGGGCCCTGCGGGGCAGGCTCGGGGCAGGGTGGCAGGACAAGGACAGCCTCTCAGCCTGACCTTCCCCTGCAGTTTGTCCTGGGCACTGACTCCTTCCATCTGGGCTACACAGAGACGGGGCACTGTCTGGGCAAACCCAACCCTGTGCTGCCCCCGCCTCAGCGACTCCAGTGGGACATTCCTGAGCAGGTGTGTGGGCCGAGAAGGGGCAGGGTGGCTGTGTGAGAGTGACAAGGACCCGAAATGCCCTGCAGGCCTCCCCTTTGTCCCAGCCCCACTCTCAGGGGAAAGGTCTGAGTGTCTCTCATGGTCCAGACCGACTCCAGGGAGAACAGAGATCCCAGGGCCGTCTGGGGGTTGGAGAAGACCGTGAGGTGCGAGCTCGTATCTGGGAAGCACCTGTCTGTGCCCCCGACCCCGCAGAGCCCAGCCCCGCCTCTGCGCTGACGCCCTCGGCCCGTCTCTGGCGTCTCCTCCTGAGGACATCGAGGCCTGCCCAGCCTTGCCTTCCTCCGTTACTAACCCTCAGGCCGTCTGGACATGACCCTGGAGCCCTGCTGGAGAGCTCTGCCCCCAGCTGACCTCTCCGTGTCTTGGCAGTGCCAGGCGGTCATCGAGAGTTCCTACCAGGTGGCCAAGGCGCTGGCGGACGATGTGGAGCTGTACTGCTTCCAGTTCCTGCCCTTTGGCAAAGGCCTCATCAAGAAGTGCCGGACCAGCCCTGACGCCTTCGTGCAGATCGCCCTGCAGCTGGCGCACTTCCGGGTAGGCGACCCGGGCTGCCGAGCGGGCGAGGTGGCACCAGGTCCACCCCAAGGTTCACCCTTCTGTGTTCCCCAGGACAAGGGCAAGTTCTGCCTGACCTATGAAGCCTCGATGACTAGAATGTTCCGAGAGGGCCGGACAGAGACCGTGCGCTCCTGCACCCGTGAGTCCACAGCCTTTGTTCAGGCCATGGTGCAGGGGCACCGCCCGGTAAGCCCCCGTGGCCGCGTGCTGAGGTGACCGCTCGGCCTCTGTGGGTTCGGGGTCAGACCCCCTCTTCACGGCCCTTTTTCTGCCCCCAGAACGAAGACCTCCAGCGTCTGTTCCGGAAGGCTGCTGAGAAGCACCAGAACATGTACCGCCTGGCCATGACGGGGGCGGGGATTGACAGGCACCTCTTCTGCCTTTACGTGGTCTCCAAGTACCTGGGAGTCGAGTCCCCTTTCCTGGCTGAGGTCAGTGTGGACGGGCGTGTCTGTCCGGAGGCCCGCTCTCGGTGGCTCTGCCTGTTACACGCCCCACCCAGACCTGCGGACTGGCCCCGAGCAGCAGCCTTCCCCTTGTCGAGTGGGTGTCGGCGTGAGGGGGGACGGACGGACCAGCGTGACATGTCGGGGCAGCAGCGCCCATGAGGGAAGTGCAGAGGCTCAGGGGGATGGGGCTGTCCGGGCGGAGGGAGACTTCAGTGCGCAGACAGCCGCTGAGGCCGCAGCGGCGTGGGATATGGAGGAACAGCTCGGGGTGCAGGCAGAGGCAGGGGCGGGACACGCAGCTCCTGTGATGGAGGGTTCTGTGCAGATGCTGTGATGCTGAGAACAGACCGGGGCCGGGGCCGCGATCGGGAAGGCCCTGCGTCCGTCCCCTCTGCGTCCTCAGCTGGGACAGGCGCTCAGGCACTACCTGTCTGCAGGTGTGCAGAGCGTCTGACTTCAGGGCCTCCCTGTTGCAGGTGCTCTCAGAACCCTGGCGCCTCTCCACTAGCCAGATCGCTCAATTCCAGATCCGTATGTTTGACCCAAACAAGTACCCCAAACACCTGGGTGCTGGCGGTGGCTTTGGCCCTGTAAGTGCCCTTGAAGGTGGGCAGGTGGGCGGGACCAGGGGATGGGCATGTCATTGGAGAGTGCAGGGACTCAAGGGGGTCAGACCAGAGGCAAGAACACAGGCCTGGACCTGCCTGGCATGGGAACAGAATGGGTACCTGTCGACCTGTTGGGAGGAAAGTGGATGGGACCTCACCCCTGCTGGAGTGACCCTGCCTGGAGCTGATGCGCCCTCTGAAGGGGGCTTACAGAGAGTCCAGCTCTCCCACTGAGATTCACACAGGCTAGTTGGTCAGGGAACCGGAGACGCTGTGAAGAGAGGTGGTGCTCCTGAGCCTCCCGAGGGGACGCAAGGTCGCGGGTCTCCTGGTGGGGTCTGCAACCCTGAGGCGCAAAGCTCCTCTGTTTTCCCACGGTTTCCCGGGGGTGGGCCCCTTCCTGTGAATCTTGTGGGCAGAGCAAGGATGACCTCAGCTTGCTTTCAGATCTTCAAGGTCAGCTCACCTCTGCTTCTTTACCCTCCACGCTGCCTCAGGTGGCAGATGACGGCTACGGCGTTTCCTACATGATCGCCGGTGAGAACACCATCTTCTTCCACATCTCCAGCAAATTCTCCAGCTCAGAGACGGTGAGTCTGGCCCGCTGCTACTCCGCCTGAGCAGGGTCAGCCCAGGGCGCGTCGGGAAGGACCCTTGCTCCTGGGGCCGGGGGCGGGGGCTCGCCCCCAGGGCATGTCTGGAAAGGTCCTTGCTCATGGGGCCAGGGGCCAGGGGCTCACCTGGAGGTTGGTTTGAACTCTTGACTTCCACAGAATGCCCAGCGCTTTGGGAACCAGATCCGCCAAGCTCTGCTAGACATCGCCAATCTTTTCCAAGTTCCCAAGGCTGATGGCTAAGGGCTGGAGAGATGCCAGCTGCCCTTCTGTCCCTACAGAGTGGAGGAAGGGGCCTGTGGTCAGCCTGCAGGCACAGGGGTGGCAGCGCATAGGTGCCTAGGCTCCAAGAACATCTCTGGAAACAAGTGCTCCCCCAGCTGACACTGCTCCCTGAGGGCTCAGGTGGCGGAGGCAGGGCTGGAGGGAATCTTGATTTTTTTTTCTTACTAGATGCTAATAAAAATAAGGCTGTATGGTTTTGTTTTAGCCCTTAAGTACCTGTGGATTTTTTTGGGGGGTGGAGGACTAGGAGGCCCTTCCCTTGCTCCAGCTCAGGCCAGCGAGGTGGCCAGGAAAGGGCTAGGGCTGGAGACTGTGAGAGGCTTCTGACCTGCTTTAAATACGGGTCTCTGCTGTCCACACCCACATATGCACTTGGAATAAATTCTTGCTTCTGAACCTCCACCCGTCCCCACTGTTTGTCTGCTGGAGCTAGGGCCCACCTGCCTCCTCTGCACCGACATACCCTCTGCACCTCCCTGGGTGGGAGCACAGCTCTGTGGAGGCCTCGGCATAGGGAGGAGCTGCAGTCCCAGGCCTGAGTCTGGGTGCCAGGTGATCGTGTCTGTGAGAGGGCACATAGGATAATCTGGAGCAACAGGCATTCATTCCTTCAGGCCAGCTTTTTATTAAAATAAGATTACGAGTAAACAAAAAAATTAATATGAAAGTGTAAGCAGGTACTCAGTTACCATTGCTGCAAGCCTGAACAAATCCAGATCTCATTGCTCTGCTAGGTGCTGAGAACCAAACGTGCATTAGATACAGTCCTCGGCCTGCTCTTATTAGCCAGTGTCTACTGAGCAGCCACCATCTACTTGGCTCTGTGTGGGAGATTCCGTGGTGAACAAGGCACCGCGTGCCCACGAGGATGTCAGCACTCAGTGAGGCAGGCGTGCATCCGGGGATGGAGCGGCTGGCAGGGACACCGGGAGGCTTTTGAGTAACCCATCTAGCAAGTGCTTGCTGAACACTCAGTGTGCTCAGCCCTGGGACACAGCAGTGAGCAGAACTGGCAGAAGCAACCCCTCCCCGTGGGCCTTCAGAGTCTAGTGAGGGAGAGAGGCAGTGGCCAGGAAGAATGAGCACACTACCTAGTAAGTCGGGAATCAGTGCTAAGGAGAAAAGAAAGTGAGGGGAGGAACAAGGAAGGGATGGGTGGCATTTCAGACAGTGGCAGGGCCAGGCCTTCCCGCGTGGGGCCATTTGACTCAAACCAGCAGGAGAGGAGGGTGCAACCCATGTATATACCTGAGGGCAGAGTGTTTCAGGCCAAGAGGGCGGCAAGAGTCAAGGCTTCACGATGGGAGGAGCCTGCTGGGGTAGAGCAACTGTCCCCGAGGCCTGCGGCTGGCGTTAGGTCAGGGGAGGGGCAGGCCAGGCTCTGGCTTCTTGTCATGATGTGGGAAGCCACTGGGGTTTGAGCAGAGGAGGATATAATCGGTTGTAAATTTTAATGGGATCATTCTGGCTAACCAGAATAATATGAGAACAAAGTAGGGCACAATACTCTGGCCACCTGACGAGAAGAACTGGCTCACGGGAAAAGACCCTGATGCTGGGAAAGATTGAAGGGGGGAGGAGAAGGGGACGACAGAGGATGAGATGGTTGGATGGCATCACCAACTCAATGGACATGAGTTTGAGCAAGCTCCAGGAGTTGGTGATGGACAGGGAGGCCTGGCATGCTGCAGTCCATGGGGTTTGCAGAGAGTCGGACACGACTGAGCGACTGAACTGAACTGAGGGCACAGTGAGGGTAGAAGCAAGATCTAGCAGCGAGCACTGCTCCAGGTGATGGTAGAGTTGAGAGAAACTATGGGGCTTAAACTACGGGATGGAAAACCAAGAAACTAGGGAGCTGGCAAGGGTAGTTCACATTTTATTTGGGTGATTGGGTAATTAAAATTTTTAAGTGTTTGAATCTGACATGACTGTAAGAAACGTTTGTGAAAATGCCTCAAAATCTTCAAAATGTAAATTGAAAGAAAGGAGAGTTAGGCTCCTGATAATAGCTTTGAAGCTTGTCAGAACCCTGAGAACATGACGTGATTCCCAGGACGGAGGGTCCTAAGCTCTTTTTTTTTTTTCACTTCTTGTTTTGTATTGGGGTATAACCAGTTAACAAACAATGCCGTGATAGTTTCCGGTGAACAGCAGAGGGGTTCAGCCATGCATATACACATAACCTCTTTTGAGTCTTGAGAGAAGTTCATAAAAACACAGCTACGCTCACAAAATGGTACACTCCGTTTCAGAGCTTTCTTGGGCTTCCAAAAGTACTTGCACAGACCTTTGCCTCTCAGGTGCCTGCGTGATCTACCCTGGGAAACTGTCTGGATTTGGTTGGCCTCCGGGAGACATCAGCTTGCCCAGCCCTGGGAGAACAATGAGCCGACAAGCTGGCTTTTAATTAAGGTTCAATTCAGTCCAAGTTCTTTTATCTTATCTGCTCTTGGTTGAAATAAGAGAAGAAACCAGAGCTAAACCAGGGTATAAACTTCGGATAATTACCCACCAAATGCAAATCTGTATTAGTAAACCAGAGATGTGCGGATCTGCATTATCAGTTAAGGCTAGCAGCCATAACAGACAAAGCCTGAAATCTCAGTAGCTTAGCCCAAGAGAAGTTTAATTTTTATTCAGCTGGCTGATAAGAAGCCTCTGCTCCATACCATGATTCAAAAATGGGCTGTTAGAAGTCCTGCTTTCTCCAGGTAGCTCCCTAGTTGCCTTGGAAATCAACATCTCTCAGGTCCATGGAGGCGAGAGAAAGAGGGCTCACTCATAGGAGGCTTTAAGGACTGATCCTGGGAGTGATACAGAGCATTTCTACCTACTTCCCACTGGCCGGGACTCATACTGCAAGGGAGGCTGGGAAATGTAGTCCAGCTGTGTGCCCAGGCTATAAAGGAAACATTTGGCGAACAGTTAGCCAGTTTCAGATGCACGAGTGCATGGGCAGACAGATGTCTCTGGACTCCCTGGGAGTCCATCCTTCTTGGCACGGTCTTTACAGGGTGTTTCAGACACCCACCTCCACCTTCCAGGCCCTCCCATTTCAGATCAACTGATTTCTAGTCTCTTACGCTCCCCCACAAGAACCCTGAACCTCAACTTCACTCTTCATTTCTAAGGGAGGCAGGCACGTCCTTTACTGAACCTCCTGTCTGGAATCCTGTCCCTTTCTCAGCCTGGTAAACTCCTTCCCTGAAGCTGTCTTCATTACCCCTCAGAGTTATTCCTGATTCATGTTTTTCTGGGATGCTATAACAGAAATCAGCTAGAAAGTCTGAGGAAATGGTGGAGTGATTGGAAGTGTGCAAGTGGCGCACAGGTAGGAAGGAAGAGCCAGAGAACCAGGTTAAGAAGGGGCAGGAACCTGGCAGCCTGGAAAGGGGATGTGGCCCAGACAGAGGACTCAAGAAAGAGACGCATCCTTCCTCTGTGCCCAGACCTGTCTGGCTCAACTCTCGATGTGTCTCCTACTCTGCTATGGATCAGAATCCCTGAGAGTGGGTTGCAGGTCTGTCAGGAATCTCAGAGTTCAAGGCATGCAAGACTGCAGTTAACAGCCTCCTAAGCTGCCTTCTCTGCCACTCTCCCCATCTGAGCCAGTGGTATCACTCCGCAGCCCCTCATCCATTCCTTCTTTCTCCCACATCACCAAGCCTTGTCAAGTCAGTCTTCTAAACGGCTCTGACTCTACTTCCCTCCACCATGACGACCCCCTCCCTTGTGCCTACCTCCATCATCACGCACCCAGAGAGCAACAGCTGCTCCATTTCTACTCTCCCTCCAGCAGCCAGAGAGGCCCCTTCACCTTGCCACTCTTGTGCTTACCACCCTCCTAAGGTGCCCATCAAACTCCATCTCCTTGGACTGACTTATAGGGGCCACCGTGATCTCTTTAGCTTCCTCTTGACCAGAGCTCTATGTACAGCCCCTCTGGAGTTGAGTAGCACTCTCACTTGGCCTTGATTGGTGATCTGTGCTTTACTGCCTGAAGGCCAGGGTACCTGGCAGACCATGGCTGGAACCGGTGCCCACACCTTCCAGATGGGGCCTGAGCTGGGCCCCTGCCTCATCTGCTTGAGCCTCAGCTCCCTCTTCTGTGAGGCAGCTTAACAGTGTTGGCAGCGCATGGTAGCTGTGAGAAAAAATACTTGACCATTCACTAATCACTCGGCAGTGGTTAGCACTTGCTGTGCCAAGAGCCCTCCTGCATACTGGGGACACAGTGGTCAAGCAGACTGCCCAGCGTCCTCAGATTTACTATCGAGAGCAAGGGGGAGAACACTCCCATCAGAACGGAGGTGTCCCCCTCTCATCTGAGCTTTGCTGTGCCTCAACCTCAGCCACCCCTCAATCCATGCACGTCACTCATTTGAGATGTACCCACGTACGCAACCAGCCAGGGCAGCCCCACCCCTTCCGCCCTCAGCGACCAGCCAATGAGACCTCAAGGCCAGGACTTGGGACAGGCCTCAGGCGCGCATAGGCATGAGCTCGTAGCCCCGCCCCTTCCGCTCCAGGACACCAGCCAATGAGACCTCAAGGCCAGGACTTGGGACCCGCCTCAGGCGCACATAGGCATGTGCTCGTAGCCCCGCCCCTTCCGCTCCAGGAGACAGCCAATGAAAGCCAGAGGTCAGCTCCGGGGCAGGTCTGGTAACGGAAAGGGGAGGGGCGTCACTCTGAGGAGAGGCCTCATGCCTCAGGCGTCAGAGGCGGGTAGCTGAACGGGACCCCAGCACAGGCAAGTGGGAGGTGACGAGGGCCGGCCCGCCTGGGGGTCCCGTACTCTCCCTTGGTGTCCCAGCCCCCACGCCACGGCATCCCACGCGGTGCTCACCGTCTGACGCCAGACCGAAGGCGTGGCAACTACCAATTCCTCACCGCGGTCTTCGCGCTGGGTCGCCTCACCCTGAGTCTCCTCGCCCCGGGTCTCTTCACCCTGTCTTACCCCTCACATCCGGCCCCTCCCAGGGTCTCCTCGCCCGTGTCTGCTCACCCGGGGTCTCTTCACCCCGTCTCCTCGGCCCTCGCAGCCGGCTCCTCTCCGAGGCCTCCTCGCCTAGGTCCGCCCCGCACCCGCACCTCCGCAGATCCTCACAGCGCGCAGCCCGAGTTCCACACGCCTGAGCCGCTCACCCATTACCCCGCACCTGGACTCACATCACGCAGCTCGGATTCCCTCACGTTTGCGCGCCAGGCGTGGTCCCAGACTCCCCAGGACCTCCGCCCAGAGCCTCAGCCACACGTTCTGGTCCATGCTGTTCACACCACCACACACGCACACACGCACGCGCGCACGCACCCCACAGAGGATCTCTGACCAAGTATCTCTCTCATCCTCTCACATTTCTCACTCCAGCAAGGCTCCAGATTCCATTAAAGCTCCTCTTGCTGGGAAAGACCCTGAGACCACAAACGGTCCCAGGCCCTTGCAGTTCTCATGCCTCTGAATTCCTCAGTCCCCAGGACCTACGTTCCCTATGCCTTCACACCCTAAGGTGATCCCTCAGTCCCTTCCCACCCCACTTTCCCTCTGCCCACCTACCCCCCACGGTTGGCTACTACCCTCATTCCCCTGGGCTTTGGCCCTGGCCCAGGTCTTCTCTCCGTCCTCAACCTGCTGTCATCCTAGACAACCTCCCAGAAAGGAATGCATGGACCTCAGTCCCATGGTCTTCTTCCATTTCATCTCTTTTCCTGGATGTACTTTCCAGACCTTTCCCTCCTCTGAGATCCAAGCTTACTCTTCCCACAGGCTCCGTCCTAGCTGCCTCATGCTCTAGCCCCCAGTCTACGTGCCCCTCAACTCCATGTCCCTTGAAGCCTCTCCTTTGTATCCACCTCCATCTTACACACTGCTTACTTGTGCCTCCACCACCCACACGTTTCAACTCCCAGGCCAGTTACACTTCATCCTGAGGATACTATGCAGCCATGTGATCTCAGTCATGCTACCACTGCTTCTCTGCTGCATGTCTGTGTGCCTCTAGTGAGGCACAGAGTTCTGCCAAACCTTCATCCTTCTCCTCAAACCAATATTGTCTATTCTTGGGCAGGGGGACCTTTTTATTGCCATCCATAGGCAAGGTAGAAACTTCAACTTTGAACATGGACTACCTGGACACTTACCTACTATACTGCACCCTTATCTCTCTACGTTCCCTTACCTTCATAGGTTAAGGTGACCCTTTTCCTGTCTGAGATCAGTCCCTGCACCATCAATGACCCTTTCTCCTTAGTCTTCAGCCTAGTGGAGGCTCCTTTCTAGTTTTGGTGTGTGGGCTTCTCACTGCGTTGGCTTCGCTTGCTGTAGAGCATAGGCTCTAGGGCTTCAGGCTTCAGCAGTTATGGCATGTGGGCTTAAGCAGTTGTGGTGTGAGGGCTCAGTAGTTGCGGCTCTCAGACTCTATAGAGTGCAGGCTCAGTAGCTGGGGCACAGAGGCTTACTTGCCCCCCGGAACATGGAATCTTCAGTGACCGTGAATCGAACCCATATCCCCTACATTGGCAGTCAAGCTCTTAACCACTGGACTACTAGGGAAGTCAAGTTGTCTGTCTCTCTTGACTAGAATGAAAACTCCACAAGGGCAAGTGATTATCTGTTTTGTTTGGTGAAATATTCCTAAGCACCTAAAACAATGGCTGATATTCAATAAATATGAATATTTTTTGACTACATGAATTAATTTTCTTCCTCTCTTCTGTTGGCTTCAAGTACACACTCCCCAGTTCCCTACATTTCTCACTGCTTATCAGTGCCTTTTATGGTCTTGTTTCCCTCTTAAGTGCTGATTTTTTGTTTATTTGGCTGCATTGGGTCATAGTTACAGCATGTGGGATCTAGGTTCCTGACCATGGATTGAACCCAGGCCCTCTGCATTGGGAATGTGGCATCTTAGCCACTGGACCACCAGGAAAGTCCCAGTGCTGATGCTTTTAAGGGCTTCTTCCTAGTCTATTTTCTCTTTTCCCTTTATATATTCACTGTGAATGATTTCATCTCTTCCCATGATTTAACCACTATCAATTCTTTTATTTTCAGCTTAACCTCTTCCTAGGATTCTAGCCCTTCCTAGGATTCTATTTTTCAGGTATTTGTTGAATAGCTCTGCTAGGATACCTGATAAGCACCACACACTTAAGCTGCCCCAGATTGAACTCAGTAGCGTCTCCGTCCCATCCCTTCACCTCCGTCGCACCAGCCATCCTGATAGTCATTCTCAAAACTACCCACGGAATTGTCTGAGGCAACTGGGAGAAAATGTAGTGCTATGGAGCTCTATCTCCCAGACAAGACTAAGTTTCGATCTAACATTTCAAACAGCAGAATGATAAAAGCATGAAGGCAAGAGAGAGCATGGTGAGTTCAGCTTTCTCAATGATGTGGCTATGATGGCCTTTTTATAGGAGAAGGCTTTGGTGAGAAACTGAGCAAGGACATTTGGCTAGTGACTATTGCAATTCATAGAATCTTGCTCTACAAGTTTCTTTTTACCAAACTGACTTCCTTGATGACAAGATGGTGTACTTATTTTTTTAATCCTTACTTTTTGTGGTACTGCTTGACATACGGTGAAATTGAAGTTGCTCAGTCGTGTGCGACTCTTTGCAACCCCATGGACTGTAGCCTACCAAGCTCCTCCCTCCATGGGATTCTCCGGGCAAGAGTACTGGAGTGGGTTGCCATTTTCCTTCTCCAGGGGATCTTCCCGACCCAGGGATCGAACTCCGGTCTCCCGCATTCCAGGCAGATGCTTTAACCTCTGAGCCACCAGCTTAACATATGGTAGGTACCCACATTTGCAAAATTATGTATTTAATATGACTGAAGCCTAGGATATATATGAGGGTGTGGCTCAGTACTGATAAGTGTGAGCTTTTGTGACTTCAAAGGCATTATTTAAACAGAAAATTTGAATGTTGTTGTTTGAATATTCGAAGTGTTTGAATGTTGTTGTTGTCATTCAGTTGCTAAGTCGTGTCCTACTCTGCACCCTCATGGACTGTAGTACACCACGTTCTTCTGTCCTCCACTGTCTCCTGGAATTTGCTCAGATTCATGTCCATTGAGTCAGTGATGCTAGCCGTCTCATCGTCTGTCGCCCCCTTCTCTTCTGGCTTCAATCTTTCCAATCACCAGGGTCTTTCTAATGAGTCGGCTCTTTGTATCAGATGGCCAAATTATTGGACCTTCACCTTCAACAGTCCTTCCAATGAATAGTCAGGGTTGATTTCCTTTAGAATTGACTTGTTTGATCTCCTTACAGTCCAAGGGACTCTCAAGAGTCTTCTCCAGCACCACAGTTCAAAAGCATCCATTTTTCAGTGCTCAGCCTTCTCTATGATCCAACTCTCAGGTCTGTACATGACTACTGGAAAAACCATACTTTTGACTATATGGACTTTTGTCAGTAAAGTGAATGTTTACTTTGATTTTTAAAATTAATGTTTATTTTTTTAAGTTACTAATCTAAAATTGTAGTCTTCTTTGAGTAAGCTTAGTTTATAAATTTTATTCTAAATGAGATTATTAGATTGTTTATTCTAAATAAGACTATCTTATTCTAAAATTTTAATCTTATTCTAGGTCTAGCATATTTTTAATAATAATTTAATGTTTTTGTTCCATTTGAAAACTTAAATTATAAACTTACTNTGTTTATTTTTTTAAGTTACTAATCTAAAATTGTAGTCTTCTTTGAGTAAGCTTAGTTTATAAATTTTATTCTAAATGAGATTATTAGATTGTTTATTCTAAATAAGACTATCTTATTCTAAAATTTTAATCTTATTCTAGGTCTAGCATATTTTTAATAATAATTTAACGTTTTTGTTCCATTTGAAAACTTAACTTACAAACTTACTGTATCCTATTTCTTTAAATACCTCAATTGTCTTAACAATAAATTTTCCTACCTTCTTATATATTCTTATAAAATTCATAAATAAAACTCATAAATATGGTAAATCTCAAGTTCTCTTAAATGTCCTAGAACTTTTATAAACTTACTAAGATTTTTACTTAAAATTAAAGCTGTAGTCAGTTTCACATTTTAAACTCCAATGACAAAGCTGACCAAATTCTCATAAACATTCAAATGCATATAATATCAAAGTCATAGTACAGGTATCCCTTGCTTTGCAAAGTTCACTTTATACCACTTTGCTTTTATGAAAAACCTACAGCAGTACCTGTTTTACTAACAAAGAGAAATCTGAAGAGGATTTTCTCTTTTATGGGAAAAAAAAAAGTGAAAAATAGAAGTAGTGTCCAGGATTTTGTTTTGCGACAAGTCATATAGAGGCAGTGTGCACCCCAAACAGTGAGAGTGGCAGCGCCAAGCTCATTCCCCAGGAACCACGCTCTGCTTCTCAGCACCAGGGTGTCACAGCTTGGAGCTTTCTGAGCATCTGTGCTTTATCTTGATTTATTTTGTGTATTTGTTAGCAAGATATGTCTTGAGGTAATTGCTTCTTTGCCTTATGCCATTTTGGTTTATGAAACGTTTTGTACAAACATTCTACTTTTGGACAAGGAGGCAAAACTGTAGTTTTATGCTTTTAATAGTTCTTATTTTAATTTCCTTTCTTCCCAGAATTATAATTATTCACCCATATGATTTTTAGGGTTTCACTATCTTATACTTTTATATATTTTTAAATTATAATTTATTTACAATGTCATGTTAGTTTCAGGTGTACAGCATAGTGATTCCATTTTATGAACATATATTTATATCCATGTTTAGATTGCTTTCCTTATAGGTTTTTACAAAATACTGAGTATAGTTCCCATTGTCTTGCACTTTTTAGAGTTGTCTTTTCAGCTTGTTGAGATTTCACTGTGATCAGAGTACATTGGCTGGGGCCCAGTAACTCTCTAATAGCCTGCACTTGGCTTCCAGATCGTTACTCTCCTGTTTATCCTACCTCTGTGGCCCCTTGTCGTCAGCCTTTTAGGCTGGTTCCTTTGCATCTCCCCAGTCTTGATGTTGAGCCACTTCTCCATCTGTGTTTTCTCCCTTGATCTCACCCATTCTTATGTCTTTAAATATCATCTATATGCTTAGGACTCCCACATTTCTATCTCTCCCTTGAATTGATTTATTCAGCTGCCTACTCAGTATTCCCACTTGGATGCCTCATGAGCATCTTAATATGTCCAAAACTGGATTATTCTTTCCCACACAAACTAGCTTCTTCCAGTCTTCCCCTATCTCAGTTAATGGTACCACCATTTCTGGTTGCCCAATCAAATGCCTTAGGATTGTACCTAACTCCACATTGACTCATCATCAAATCTTGTCTGCCCTCCCTCGGTCCTCCTTCATGCTACTTCCTTCAGTACTATGCTGATCTGAGCTGATATTATCTCAGTTCAGTTCAGTTGAGTCGCTAAGTCGTGTCCAACTCTTTGTGACCCCATGGACTGCAGCATGCCAGGCTTCCTTGTCCATCACCAACTCCCAGAGCCTGCTCAAACTCATGTCCATCGAGTCAATGATGCCATCCAACCATCTCATCCTGCCTTCAAGTCTTTCCCAGAATCAAAGTCTTTTCCAATGAGTCAGTTCTTCACATCAGGTGACCAAAGTATTGGAGTTTCAGTTTCAGCATCAGTCCTTCTAATGAATAGTCAGGACTGATTTCCTTTAGGATTGACTGGTTTGATCTCCTTGCAATTCAAGGGACTCTCAAGAGTTTTCTCCAGCACCAGCACTATACTTTGAAAGCATCATTTCTTCGGCACTTAGCCTTCTTTTATGGTTCAACTCTCACATCCATACATGACTACTGGAAAAACCATAGCTTTGACTAGACGGACCTTTGTTGGCAAAGTGATGTCTCTGCTTTTTAATATGCTGTCTAGGTTGGTCATAGCTTTTCTTCCAAGGAGCAAATATCTTTTAATTTCATGGCTGCAGTCACCATTTGCAGTGATTTTGGAGCCCAAGAAAATAAAGTCTCTCACTGTTTCCATTGTCTCCCCATGAAGTGATGGGACTGGATGCCATGATCTTAGTTTTCTGAATGTTGAGTTTTAAGCCAACTATTTCACTCTCCTCTTTCACTTTCATCAAAAGGCTCTTTAGTTCTTCTTTGCTTTATGCCATAAGGGTGGTATCATCTGCATATCTGAGCTTCTTGATATTTCTCCTGGAAATCTTGATTCCAGCTTGTGCTTCATCCAGCCTGGTATTTTGCATGATGTACTCTGCATAGAAGCTAAATAAGCAGGGTGACAACATCGTACTTCTTTTCCAATTTGGAACCAGTCTTTTGTTCCATATCCAGTTCTAACTGTTGCTTCTTGACCTGCATACAGATTTCTCAGGAGGCAGGTCAGATGGTCTGGTATTCCCATCTCTTTAAGAATTTTCCACAGTTTGTTGTGATCTACACAGTCAAAGGCTTTGGCATAATTAATAAAGCAGAAGTAGATGTTTTCTGGAATTCTCTTGCTTTTTCTGTGATCCAGCAGATGTTGGCAATTTGATCTCTGGTTCCTCTGCCTTTTCTAAAACCAGCTTGAACATCTGGAAGTTCACAGTTCATGTACTGTTGAAGCCTGGCTTGGAGAATTTTGAGCATTACTCTGCTAGCGTGTGAGATGAGTGTAATTGTGTGGTAGTTTGAACATTCTTTGGCATTGTCCTTCTTTGGGACTATAATGAAAACTGACCTTTTCCAGTCCTGTGGCCACTGTTGAGTTTTCCAAATTTGCTGACATATTGAGTGCAGCATTTTCACAGCATCACCATTTAGAATTTGAAACAGCTCAACTGGAATTCCATCGCCTGCACTAGCTTTGTTTGTAGGGATGCTTTCTAAGGCCCACTTGACTTCTCATTCCAGGATGTCTGGCTCTAGGTGAGTGATCACNGCATACAGATTTCTCAGGAGGCAGGTCAGATGGTCTGGTATTCCCATCTCTTTAAGAATTTTCCACAGTTTGTTGTGATCTACACAGTCAAAGGCTTTGGCATAATTAATAAAGCAGAAGTAGATGTTTTCTGGAATTCTCTTGCTTTTTCTGTGATCCAGCAGATGTTGGCAATTTGATCTCTGGTTCCTCTGCCTTTTCTAAAACCAGCTTGAACATCTGGAAGTTCACAGTTCATGTACTGTTGAAGCCTGGCTTGGAGAATTTTGAGCATTACTCTGCTAGCGTGTGAGATGAGTGTAATTGTGTGGTAGTTTGAACATTCTTTGGCATTGTCCTTCTTTGGGACTATAATGAAAACTGACCTTTTCCAGTCCTGTGGCCACTGTTGAGTTTTCCAAATTTGCTGACATATTGAGTGCAGCATTTTCACAGCATCACCATTTAGAATTTGAAACAGCTCAACTGGAATTCCATCGCCTGCACTAGCTTTGTTTGTAGGGATGCTTTCTAAGGCCCACTTGACTTCTCATTCCAGGATGTCTGGCTCTAGGTGAGTGATCACACCATCGTGGTTATCAGGGTCATGAAGATCTTTTTTGTATAGTTCTTCTCTGTATTCTTGCCACCTCTTCTTAATATCTTCTGCTTCTGTTTGGTCCATACTGTTTCTATCCCTTATTGTGCTCAACTTTGCATGAAACATTCCCTTGGTATCTCTAATTTTCTTGAAGCGATCTCTAGTCTTTCCCATTCTATTGTTTTCCCCTAGTTCTTTGCATTGATCACTGAGGAAGGCTTTCTTATCTTTCCTTGCTATTCTTTGGAACTCTGCGTTGAAATGAGTGTATCTTTCCATTTCTCCTTTACCTTTAACTTCTCTTTTCTCAGTTTCTCAGCTATTTGTAAGGCCTCCTCAGACAACCGTCTCTCACTTCCATTATTCCAATGACCTCCTCCTGACTGGTCTCCCTGCCTCCACCCATGTACATATAAACTGTTCTCAATCAAGCGATTTATTAACATGTAAATCAGATTATCAACCTCCAGGCTCCCATCTCACTCAGAGAAAAAGTCAAAGTCTTGGCCTATAAGGCCCACCTCAATTTTGCCCCACGATTTTTTGACCTTTCCTACTTAACTATTCATTTCACTCTGTCTGTTCCAACTATACCACCCTAGTGGCTCTTCCTCCCACTCATCCAGTAGGCTCCTAGCTCAGGGCCTGTTTTTACTATTTGTTCTGCCTGGGATGCACTTTCCCAACATATCTGTATGACTCATCATCCTCTCACTTCCTCCAGGTCTCTAGTCAAATCACTTCAGGAAAGCCTTTCCCTGCACACTTATCTAAAGAACAGTCACTGCTCTATACACATTCTCTCCTACCTTCCATTTCTGGTTGACGTGTTTTCTTTAGTACTTATCCCTCCCTTTATTTATTTCACTTATTAATCTTGTTTATTTGTTTCTTCTCCTCACTAGAATATAAATTCCATGAGACCAAGGATTTTAAAGTTTTGCTCAGAATCTAAAATAATGTTCAATAAATAACTGTTGAATGTATAGATAAAATAATGTTAGTGAAACTTTATAACTTAATGAATTAGGCAAGCAGTCACACGACTTAGATATGAATTATGTCATTACCTATTTGCTTTCATGTAGGTTTCTGTAAACACCCACATGATAGAATTATTTCATTGCATTTTGTATTTACTTAGCTGTTTTGTAAGAAAACTGTAGAGATTTTTTAACTTTCCAGGGTTTTGTGTTAGTTTCATGGATAGTTTTTCGTTACATCTCTTGTAAATACACAACTCTTGTAAATTTTAAATAATATCTCATTAAACGTTGGGTCTCTTAAGGCTTTCAGTTATTTGGTCACACCTTGGAACCAGATGAGAATAGTAGCAATGAGGAGTTAGATTATGAAGGATCTTATATCTATAGTAAAGAGGTTATATTTTATCCTG
The DNA here is from genome assembly GCA_006410615.1 of Neotragus moschatus. Classification (NCBI taxonomy): domain Eukaryota; kingdom Metazoa; phylum Chordata; class Mammalia; order Artiodactyla; family Bovidae; genus Neotragus; species Neotragus moschatus. The sequence goes on from SJYA01004166.1 coordinate 21,240, forward strand.
AAAGAAATAGGAGCTATTGAAGAGTTTCACGCAATATGACATGGTTCATTTTGCGTGTTAAGAAAGGTCACTCTGGGGGTGAACTGGAAAATAGATTGGACATGAGGAAGCTGCAAGCAGGGAGACCAGTTACAATTCTAGGACAGTAGTCCAAATGAAAGATGAAGAGAGCCTATACCATTAGGTCCAAGCTTTATATTTTCAGCTCCAGCCTATCTCCTGAACTCCAGGCTGTTGTATTTAACTGCCTATTTGTATCTCCAGTTGGAGCCCTGGCTTCCCTCGTAGCTCAGTCGGTAAAGAATCTGCCTGCAATGCAAGAGACCGGGTTCGATTCCTGGGTTGGGAAGATCCCCTGGAGAAGGAAATGGCAATCCACTCCAGTATTCTTGCTTGGAAAATCCCATGGACAGAGAAGCCTGGCGGGCTACAGTCCACGGGCTCGCAAGAGTCGTACACGACTTAGTGACTAAACCACCACCAATAGGCATCCTATAGCAGTAACATGTTCAAAATAGAGCACCTGGAAATTCCCTGATGGGCCAACAGTTAAGACTCCATGCTCCCCCTATAAGGGGCCTGGGTTCATTTCCTGACTGAGGCACTAAGATCTCACATGCAACACTGTACAGCAGCTCCCCCTCAAAAAACCAGAGCACCTGGTTTACCTTCTAATCTGCTCCTCTCCTGGTCTTCCCCGTTTCCATTAACACCACCACCACCTACCAAGTTGTTCTCATCAAAATTAGGGGTCATTTTAATTTCTCTCTTCCCACCACTTGCCCCTGCAAACCTTGACATAAGTCCTCTACCCACTTCTGTTGGCTCATCCTCCACAAATTAACCAGAACACTTCACTTCTCAATATTGATAGTATCACTGAAGTCCAAGTGCTGTCATCTCTAGACCACTTCAGTGCTCTCTTGACTAATAGATCTTCCCACTCTTTCCTCCTCTCGACCTCCTGCAGCAGTCCATTTTCCAGACAGCAGCTGGAGTGTGCTGTTACCTTAAAACGTAATCACATGATCCCCTGCTCCCTCAATCTCCAGTGGCTTTTCATCATTCTCAAAATAAAAGCAAAGTTCTTGACTATTTAGTTGATTTCATGTCCTATCACTCTTCTCCACAGCCCCATTCTCTATCCCTTAAAACACACTAGGGCAGCTCTCACCTTTTCTTGAGCCATTCCCTCTGTCTAGAACTTTTCCCCTCAATCTTCAGAAGACAACTACTTTTTATCTTTCAAGTGGCAGCTCAAATGTCACTACATTAGAAAGGACTTCTCTGACTTTACAAGCCAGAGCATCACTCTTCTGAAAAGTCTTCTTTATTACACCATCCTTTTATTTTCTTTGTGGCAGTGACCACAAACTCAAGGTATCTTTATGAATCTGTTAACTTGGCTATTTTCAGTCTCTCCCCCTAGAATGGAAATTCCATGACAGCATTCAGTCTATTTGAATCCTCAGATACACTACAGTGTCCCCATAACCATAGCAGATGTCTGGCAATTAGTAGACACCCAGTAAAGCTGTAATCAATAGTGGATAATGAAGTGGACCTCTATTAAAGCAGCAGCCTTGGAGAACAGAAGGAAGGCACTGATAGAAGAGACTTCAAAGAGCTGGATCAGGCTGTGATCTCCACAAGAGCAGGGTTCAGTTCAGTGGTGGCTTTCAAATACAGTCTTTCCTGACCCATAGATGATTTAATGTTTATTCCATGAAAAAATGAAATTGGCGAGTTTTAGTGACCTCTTAGGTCAGGAAGGGGCTTTGCTTGTGGCTCAGAGAGTAAAGAATCCACCTGCAAAGGAGGAGAATTCCTGGGTCAGGAAGATCCCCTGGGGAAGGGAATGGCTACCCACTCCAGCATTCTTGCCTGGAGAACTCTATGGAGCCTGGTGGGCTACAGTCCATGGGATTGCAAAGAGTGAGATACTACTAACTCTTTAGGTCAGGAAGATAAGCGGACTTAAAGACAACGTAAGTTTTCTGGCTTGGGTGCCCCGCTGTGAGTAGTGGAGCCAGAATCGAAACATGAACCTGTCTCACTGCACCTCCTTTCTGCGCACTTCCTAGATGGCTGATCCTGACCCTGGGGAAAGAAACTATGACAACATGCTGAAAATGCTGTCAGACCTGAATAAAGACTTGGAAAAGCTGTTGGAAGAGATGGAAAAAATCTCAGGTAGGATGTTTTCCCAGGCAGGGTAACTTCCTCCTTTCTAAGAGCTCAAATCCTCCTTATACTTCCTAGCTCAAATCAAGTACCTCCTCAATCAGGTCTTCCCTGACTACTTTTCAACTTCTTCACCATGTAGCTACTATACCACAAGATTTTATACTAACCACTGATATTGCCTTGAATTGTTTTCTGATTATTTTTGTGTGTTTGCATCTCATTCCAGCAAATGGGCTATTATCTTCTTGAGGGCAAAAATAGTAACTTCTTTTGTAACTGGACACAGTACCATGAAGAACTAGTAAACTGTTAGTCACTCAGTCGTGTCCAACGCCTTGTGACACCATGGACTGTAGCCCGCCAGGCTCCTCTGTCCATGGGATTTCCTGGGCAAGAATACTGGAGTGGATTACCATTTCCTTCTCCAGAAGCAGCAATAGAATTGAACTAATTTCTCCATTTTTGGAAAAGAATGTTAGTCTGGTATTTTATTTAACATGTTTCCAGTAAGCAGTAACTAGCAGTGGTAGTGATACAATTATAATTTCTTTAAATTGTTCTTTACCAGTTCAGAATATACGTAATTCTTAAAATTGTGTGATCCTGTTTTACTAGAGAAAATCACAATGTGAAACAAATTTTAGAGTTCCCAAACACTCTACTTAAATGAAAACAAACTATTTTTAAAGACATTATTAGTTTTTAAGTAATCTCCACTTATTACAAGTCTTCAGAAAATTTCTACTTAAAAATGTTCTCAATTTTGTGCCCACATACTTGAAAGTTTTATATATACCTTTTTAAAAAGTTCTAGAATTCATTTTCCACTATAAGTTGTTTGATTCCTTCAATCTAATTAAATATTTTCTTATTTAACACCATTTACTGAGCACATATATGTGCTTTTTAAAAAATACAAAGTTGAGTAAAGATGCTCCTTGAGAAGTGAGTAGGGACCAGTAACAGACATCAAGATGACTAGTTATATTTAAACATACAAATTTAAAGCACATTTTAACTTTATGGTAAAGCTATAATCCGGCAAATGCTAATCATGACATACACCAAGTACTGGGGAAGGAGCAGAGGAGAGGCAGACTTCTTGGGAAGGCAAGTGAGGCTTTGAACAAAGCAGAGCACTAGAGAAGGAGTAGGGATTGGACAGATGAGGCCGGTGCTGTGAGCAGTGCAGAGGGGCTGTCCAGGAAGAGAAATCGTCACGGCTGGGTGCCTGCGAGGGAAAGATTGGCATAGTGGAGAAGTCCGAGTAGCGCGTGAGATTCACAAGGTGGCAGGCCATGAAATAAGAGGCTGAAAGGTGAAAAGAAACATCTTTAATGCAATGCCAAGGTAAAGAGGTCTACCTTTCTTATGTAAGTGATAGGGAGCCATTTGGAATTTTGAGGAAGTCAGCTGCCTTTTAGAGAGATAGCTCTGGTAACAGTGTGAGATGGTTCAGAAAGAAAAGCCTGGAGCAGGAAGGCCAATTAGGCAGGTTTTCCAGAACTAAAGGCTGAAAAGGAGCTAGCCTTAACACAAGCTTGACACTGAGAACAAGAAGAACATAGCTGATTTCTATGAGAGAATGTCTTACTGATTTGTAAGAGCTCTTTCTCTATTAAGACTCTTAGGTACTAGTTCAAAATTGTAGGAAATATTTTTCCCAGTTTGTCATTTTCCTTTAATTTTGTATATGAAGCTTCAGTGAGCAGAAGTCTTATGTAGTAAAAATGTATTGATATTTTCCTTTCTGATTTATTCCCATTGCTTCAATGCTTAGAAAATCTTTCCCTAATTCAAGATCAGTGAAACAGTCACTTATATTTTCCTCTACTTTGTGATTTTAGTGGGGTTTTTTTTAACATTTAATTCTAAACTATCTGGTGTGCCAAAGGAACCAGGCTTGTACTGCATTTTTATTTAGATTCACTGGAATCTCTCCTTTTGGTAAATATTCCAACAATAATTAAGGTGATAGGTAAGTAAGTTATTCAGTTCAGTTTAGTTCAGTCACTCAGTCATGTCCGACTCTTTGTCACCCCATGGACTGCAGCACGCCAGGCTTCCCTGTCCATCACCAACTCCTGAAGCTTGCTCAAACTCATGTCCATCGAGTTGGTGAGGTCATCCAACCATTTCATCCTGTTGTCCACTTCTCCTCCTGCCTTCAGTCTTTCTCAGCATCAGGGTCTTTTAAATGAGTCAGCTCTTCACATCAGGTGGCCAAAGTATTGGAGTTTCAGCTTCAGCATCAGTCCTTCCGATGAACAGTCAGGACTGATTTCCTTTAGGATTGACTGGTTGGATCTCCTTGCAGTTCAAGTGACCCTCAAGAGTCTTCTCAAATACCACAGTTCAAAAGCATCAATTTTTCAACACTCAGCTTTCTTTGTGGTCCAACTCTCACATCCATATGTGACTACTGGAGAAACCATAGCTTTGACTAGACGGGCCTTTGTTGGCAAAATAATGTCTCTGCTTTTTAATATACTGTCTAGGTTGGTCATAGCTTTTCTTCCAAGGAGCAAGCATCTTTTAATTTCATGGCTGCAGTCACCATCTGCAGCGATTTTGGAGCCCACTGTTTCCACTGTTTCCCCATCTATTTGCCGTGAAGTGACGGGACCAGATGCCTTGATCTTCATTTTCTGAGTGTTGAGTTTTAAGCCAGCTTTGTCAATCTCCTCTATCACCTTCATCTTTAGTTCCTCTTTCTGCCATAAGGGTGGTGTCATCTGCATATCTGAGATTACTGATATTTCTCCCTGCAGTCTTGACTCCAGCTTATGCTTCATCCAGCCTGGCATTTCGCATGAAATACTCTGCATAGAAGTTACATAAGCAGAGTGACCATACACAGCCTTGACGTACTCCTTTCCCAATTTGGAACCACTCTGTTGTTCCATGTTCAGTTCTAACTTTGCTTCTTGACCTGGATACAGATTTCTCAGGAGGCAGGTAAGGTGGTCTCGTATTCCCAGCTCTTTAAGAATTTTACACAGTTTGTTCTTATCCACACAGTCAAAGGCTTTGGCTTAAGTTATTAAGTAATAATAATTAAGTTGATATTACTAAGGTAATAGTGTTGTATTAAAAAAAATGCTCTCTCACCGTAGAGATGAGGTTGACAGGTATTTATACTGAAACAAGTCACAGAAAAAACTTAGCTTTGATGATTTTTAAAATTTGTCTTTGAAAGTTTCTAAGTAAAAACTGAAATTGTTTGATACATTCAGCTATTGAATTCAAGCAGCTGCACATCTTGGAAGACTTTTGTACTTTCTTCCTCACTGCTGCTGCTGCTGCTGCGTCGCTTCAGTCGTGTCCGACTCGGTGCGACCCCAGAGACGGCAGCCCACCAGGCTCCCCTGTCCCTGGGATTCTCCAGGCAAGAACACTGGAGCGGGTTGCCATTGCCTTCTCCAGTGCAGGAAAGTGAAAAGGGAAAGTGAAGTCACTCAGTCGTGACCGACCCCTAGTGACCCCATGGACTGCAGCCCCCCAGGCTTCTCCATCCATGGGATTTTCCAGGCAAGAGTGCTGGAGTGGGTGCCATTAACAAATATAGCCTACATCTGCTTGGCATGAATGAGGGCTCTGTTGCACTTGATTCCACATCCCCTCCCTTTGGTGCTTTTCCATATCACATATCACATTCCTTGAATAAGGTCCATTATTTTCCCTTTAGATTATTCTTACCTTCACTTTAGTAGCACATATTTTCCTCTTTTTATAACCCTATTTTATATAAATATTCTGCACAGTTGTCTAGTTTGGGGGGCAATCAAATCTTATAAAAACTTGCTTTAGCAATTTATCAGCTGATAAGGTTATGTTTTTATCAACATATAAGCAACCACAGATTAAATAGTATTAAAATGTTTTGTAAAGTTTACCTTTTGTAGTTTCTCAAAGTAAATAATTTGTCCTTAGGCCCATGGATTCAAATCTAATAGTTGAGAGCACTAAAATATTTTTCTACCTGAAGCGTAAGCAACAGAACTATTTTGTCATAGTGTCTCTAGGACAGGTTAAGAAAAATATTGCTGAAAGAAGTAACATGATTTTAGACCTGGATGAATGTCACAACCTTACGCTTTAGGTTAAATTTAAAATGAAGCCCAACACATAAGTCTTTAGCTTCTGTTGCCCCTGGGAAGGCTCTTGTCCAACTTTTCCAGTGACGACACAGGTCAAGTAAAATCACCAAAGAAGCAGTCAACTATCAAAAGCACCAACCAGCAAATAAATGTGAATGTGTATATCTATATAAATATATATGCATATTTTAAACAATGTTAAAAAGCCAAATCCTCTTGACTTCAAGGCTTAAAGTTTCTCTTTCTGTTCTCTTTAAGTCAAATCATGACCTAGGATAGATTTCCCAGTACAAATTTGGCTGCACACCTTATGAGAGTGAGGCCTGAGAATGTGAGACTTCTCAGGTAGGAGGAGAGATTCTAACTGGGTTTCCCACCCCTGCCCCAAATCTATCCCAACCTGTCCTGTTAGTTGAGAAGCGAGTTCTTTATTACTCATGAAATTTTTTACATATAGTAGGGCAGAGATAGCTAACTTGTTTTATAATATGTTAGGTTTTTGGTTTTATCACACTAGTTTCGTTGTTATTAATCAGTAAGTTCCCCCTTTATTATTCTTTCTTTTTTTTTTCCCACCTTTTCTCATTTGTTTATTCTCCAGATGAATAGTCAATTCATTTAATATTTTATTTGGAATTATGTTAAATGTATACAGTAATATGGAAAGAATGATATCTTTTAAAAAATACTTATTTGGCTGAGTCGGGTCGTAGTTGCGGCATGCAGGATCTTTCATTGTGACACATAGGCTCTTCCCTGTGGCCTGAGGGCTCTCTAGTTGTGTGGCCCATGGGCTGCAGAGAACACAGGCTCCAGTAGTTGCAGTTCAAGGGTTTAGTTGCCTTGCAGCATGTGGAATCTTAATCCCCTGACCAGAGATTGAACCTGTGTTTCCTGCATTGGAAGAAGGCCTCTTAACCACTGAATGACCGGGGAAGTCCTAAATAAGATGTTTTTAACATTAAATATTCTCAGATAGGCTTCCCTTGTGGCTAAGCTGGTAAGGAATCTGCCTGCAATGCAAGAGACCTGGGTTCAATCCCTGGGTTGGGAAGATCCCCTGGAGAAGGGAAGGTCTACCCACTCCAGTATTCTGGCCTGGAGAATCCCATGGACTGTATAGTCCATGGGGTCGCAAAGAGTCGGACAGGACTGAGCAACTTTCACTTCACTTCACTTCACTTCATTCTCAGGTAGAAATGTGGTATTTCTAATTATTCAAATATTCTTTAAAGTGTCTCAAAGGATTTTGCAATATTTTTCTCCAGATTTCTTTCCTTCAAGTTTTATTTTTCTGGTTTTATTAAGATATAATTGACGTGTAATATTGTATACATTTAGGTTGTATAACATACGAGGTACCAGGGGATATGTTTATTTGTTCAAACAACAGAAACACATCTGTAGCAGCACCTGCAATTGGTGTCACCTCCTGATTGAGTTTACACAAAGCCACCAACATTCTCTCTAAGATTTGTCTTCTGTCCAGGCCAGCTAGGCAAGTGGAATGAAACTGTGGTGGGAACTACCTCCTGTGTCTTTCAAGTTGTTAATTGTAGTAATAATCTCTGCAGTCCCTGCAATGTAGCATTTAGTTTACTACTTTCACAGATAGAGGCATTTCTAGTCACCTCCACTTGGTCTTTCCTGCCAAATAACCCTCACTCTGTGGATTAGGGAATAAATGTGGGGGTTCTCCCAGTTGTTGAGTATGTATATTTCAATTATCCATCCTGGAACTGGGGAAATTACCGTGGTATGGGTTCAGAAACCCACTGAGCCCACTGTGAGCTAGAGCTCCGTGGGTACCCGGGCCTCGGTCTGCTGACTGGTGAACCACTGTGCTGGTGGCAATGCTTTGGGTCCCCAGGAATTTGTGTCAGTTCAGAGCCAGTATCTAGGAATCCCCAGAAGGTCTGATTACTTCCCTTTCCCCAAAGTGCAGTCTTCAGCCATACTATTGTGGGGTCCCTGTTCCAGAAACTGATGATCACGTAAAGAAGAAAAATAACTGAGCAAGTAGTTACAACAGATTTTGATAAGTGTTAAAATGAAAGGCAAAGGAGAAAACGAAAGCTATACCTGTCTGAATGCAGAGTTCCAAAGAGTACCAAGGAGAGATAAGAAAGTTTTCCTAAATGATCAAAGCAAAGAAATAGAGGAAAACAATAGAATGGGAAAGACTAGAGATCTGTTCAAGAAAATTAGAGATACCAAAGGAACATTTCATGCAAAGATGGGCTCAATAAAGGACAGAAATGGTATGGACCAAACAGAAGCAGAAGATATTAAGAAGAGGTGGCAAGAATACACAGAAGGACTATACAAAAAAAGATTTTCATGACCCAGATAACGATGATGGTGTGATCACTCATCTAGAGCTAGACGTCCTGGAATGAGAAGTCAAGTGGGCCTTAGGAAACATCACTATGAACAAAGCTAGTGAAGGTGATGGAATTCCAGTTGAGCTGTTTCAAATCCTGAAGAATGATGCTGTGAAAGTGCTGCACTCAATATGCCAGCAAATTTGGAGAACTCAGCAGTGGCCACAGGAGTGGAAAAGGTCAGTTTTCATTCCAATCCCAAAAAAGGACAATGCCAAAGAATGTCCAAACTACCACTCGATTGCACTCATCTCACACACTAGCAAAGTAATGCTCAAAATTCTCCAAGCCAGGCTTCAACAGTACATGAACTGTGAACTTCCAGATGTTCAAGCTGGTTTTAGAAAAGGCAAAGAAACCAGAGATCAAATTTCTAACATCTATTGGATCATAGAAAAAGCCAGGGAATTCCAGAAAAACATCTACTTCTGCTTTATTAATTACACCAAAGCCTTGACTGTGTAGATCACAACAAACTGTGGAACATTCTTCAAGAGATGAGAATACCAGGCCACCTCACCTGCCTCCTGAGAAATCTGTATGCAGGTCAAGAAGCAACAGTTAGAACCAGACATGGAACTAAAGACTGGTTCTAAATTGGGAAAGGAGTAGGACAAGGCTGTATCTTGTCACCCTGCTTATTTAACTTCTATGCAGAATATAGCATGCAAAATGCCAGGCTGGATGAAGTACAAGCTGGAGTCAGGACTGCAGGAAGAAATATCAATAACCTCAGATACGCAGATGACACAACCCTTATGGCAGAAAGCAAAGAACTAAAGAGCCTCTTGATGAAAGTGAAAGAAGAGAGTGAAAAAGCTGGCTTAAGACTCAACATTCAAAAAAAGAAGATCATGGCATCTGGTCCCATCACTTCATGGCAAATAGATGAGGAAACAATGGAAACAGTGAGAGACTTTATTTTCATTTTTGTTTTCTTTCCCAAACATTTTATTTTTTTTATTTTAATTAATTTATTTTTTAAAATTGGAGGCTATTTACTTTATAATATTGTAGTGGTTTTTGCCAAACATCAACATGAATCAGCCACGGGTGCACATGTGTTCCCCATCCAGAACCCCCCTCCCACCTCCCTCCCCATCCCATCCCCCAGGGTCATCCCAGTGCACCAGCCCTGAGCACCCTGTCTCATGCATCTAAGCTGGACTGGCGATCTGCTTCACATATGATAATATATAAGTTTCACTGCTATTCTCTCAGATCATCCCACCCTCACCTTCTCCTACAGAGTCCAAAAGACTGTTNCCCACCTCCCTCCCCATCCCATCCCCCAGGGTCATCCCAGTGCACCAGCCCTGAGCACCCTGTCTCATGCATCAAACCTGGACCAGCAATCTGCTTCACATATGATAATATACACATTTCAATGCTACCCTATCAAATTATCCCACCCTCACCTTCTCCCACAGAGTTTAAAAGACTGTTCTTTACATATGTATCTCTTTTGCTGTCTCACATATAGGGTCATCATTACCATCTTTCTAAATTCCATATACATGCATTAGTATACTGTATTGGTGTTGTTCTTTCTGACTTACTTCACTCTATATAATAGGGTCCAGTTCCATCCACCTCATTAGAACTGATTCAAATGCATTTCTAATGGCTGAATAATATTCCATTGTGTATATGTGCCACAACTTTCTTATCCATTCATCTGCCGATGGACATCTAGGTTGCTTCCATGTCCTGGCTATTGTAAACAGTGCTGCCATGAACATTGGGGTACACATGAACAGACTTTATTTTCTTGGGCTCCAAAATCACTGCAGATGGTGACTGCAGCCATGAAATTAAAAGACGTTTGCTCCTTGGAAGAAAAGCTATGACCAGCCTAGACAGCATATTAAAAAGCAGAGACATTACTTTGCCAACAAAGGCCTATCTAGTCAAAGCTATGGTTTTTCCAGTAGTAATGTATGGAAGTGAGAGTTGGACCACAAAGAAAGTTGAGTATCAAAGAATTGATGCTTTTGAACTGTGGTATTTGAGAACAGACTCTTGAGGGTCCCTTGGACTGCAAGGAGATCAAACCAGTCAATCCTTAAGGAAATCAGTCCTGACTATTCATTGCAAGGACTGATGCTGAAGCTGAAACTCCAGTACTTTGGCCACCTGATGCGAAGAGCTGACTCACTTGAAAAGACCCTGATGCTGGGAAGGATTGAAGGCAGGAGAAAGGGATGACAGAGGATGAGGTGGTTGGATGGCATCACTGACTCGATGGACACGAGTTTGAGCAAGCTTCGGGAGGTGGTGATGGACAAGGAAGCCTGGTGTGTTGCAGTTCATGGGGTCACAAAGAATCAAACATCACTGAGCCAACGAACTGAACTGAAGGGTGAATAATCTACATGGTGCTATAGGTAGCCAGAGGTGGAACCTAGTTTGATATAAAGAGCCAAGAAAGGCCTCCTAGAGTAAACTGCCTCTCGGCTAAGACTAAAATGTGGGCGTGAGCTCGCTGAATGGAAGAGCAAAGGAGAAAGCTGGGGAGTTCCTGAATGCAAAGGCCAGAGCAGGTCAGCAGGGGGTGGGGAAGAGCGCGCGCAGCTGTGGGCAACGCTGAGTGGGGAATGCCAGGTTTATATAGCGGTGCAGAGACTCTATGCACTGTCAAGACGTGATCACAGAGCCAGTGTGAATGGTATAATGTGAGGTGGTCGGGTGGTAGCACTGACATGAGTTTGAGCACATGAACAAGAATGTGAGTTCAGCGACCTCTGGGAGACAGTGAAGGACAGGGAGGCCTGGTGTGCTGCAGCTCATGGGTCGCAAAGGGCCAGACTTGACTTAGCGGCTGAGCAGCACCACCAGTATAAATCGGTATGGCCATTATGAAAAACAGCTTGGAGGTTTCTCAAAATATTAAAAATAGGGCTACCATATGATCAACAATTCCTCTTCTGGGTATATATCCAGGAAGTGAAGGAAATGAAGTCAGTATCTCAAAGAGAGATCTTCATTTCCATGTTCATTGCAGCTTTATTCACAAATAGCCAAAGTATGGAAACTCCCTGGGTGTCTGTTGAGAGATGGATACGTAAAGGAAATGTGACACATTTACATACACCCCAGTGGAACAGTCTCCAACCTTAAACAGAAGGAAAGCCTGTCATTTGTGACAGCATGGATGATGAATCTGGAGGACATCTTACTAAGTGGAACAAATAACAGTGTACAGGAAGATCCCTTGGAGGAGGAAATGGAAACCCACCCAAGTGTTCTTGCCTGGAGAATCCCATGGTTAGAGGGGCCTAGTGGACTGCGGTCCACAGGGTTGAAAAGAGTCAGACACGACTGGGCATGCACGCACACTCAGTGCTGTGTAATGCATTCATCGTTTTGTGCCTCCACAAGCCCCATCTAGCTCTGAAACAGAACAGGGCCCTGTAGACCCCTGCGTGTCCTCAGCCTGCTTTTCGTCTGTGGAAAAACGTTAGCCAAAGAATGAGTACAATCAGAGAGGTGAGAACATGCAGAAGCAAAGGAAAACAGTCAAAGGGGACCAAATAGTAATAATGCGCTCACTGAGCAAGTCAGAGACTTATAGTTCCTCCTCACAGACTCCCTTCGTGGCTCAGGCAGTAAACAATCCACCTGCAATGCGGGAGACCTGGCTTCGATCCCTTCCCCTTCCAGGGGAAGATCCCCTGGAGAAGGGAACAGTTGCCCACTATTCTGGCCTGGAGAATTCATGGACAAAGGAACCTGCCAGGCTAGAGCCCATGGGGTTGGAAAGAGTCAGACATGACTGAGCGACTTTCTATAGATAATATTCTGAGCCGTGTCCTGTGAGCTGCCTTACAGTTACTGAAACCCTCACCAGGTGGAAGAACTTACGTACACAATGGCCAGACGGTAGCCATGACATAAGCTGCCTCAATCCCAATTATTTGCCTCAAAAAACGGAGACAAACGGATCCTGAAACTGAAGATTAACTACACCTGAAACAACCAAGATGGTGCTGGTCAGATCACCGGTGCCCAATTTCAAGATGACTGTTGCCGCTGACTGTATTTTTTTGTGTGCTGGTAGCTCTCTGTGTCAGTAAAAACTCTTGCCCACTGACAGTCAGGAGGCATTGGCCTTTGGACAGATGTCTGCCCTCCCTCCTCCCTGGATGCTGGCTCCAGAATAAAGCAAACTTTCCTTCCCACCAACTTGGCCTATTTACTGGCTTTTGGGCAGCAGCAGGCGGAGAAGGCAATGGCACCCCACTCCAGTACTCTTGCCTGGAAAATCCCATGGACGGAAGAGCCTGGTCCATGAGGTCGCAAAGAGTCGGACACGACTGAACAACTTCACTTTCACGTTTCACTCTCATGTTTTGGAGAAGGAAATGGCAACCCACTCCAGTGTTCTTGCCTGGAGAATCCCAGGCATGGCGGAGCCTGGTGGGCTGCTGTCTATGGGGTCGAATAGAGTCAGACACAACTGAAGCCATTTAGTTGCAGCAGCAGCAGCAGCAGCAGCAGCAGCAGGGAGACTGCAGTTTCGGTAACAGTTCCACAATGTTTTTATCACCCAAAAAAGATACTTTTTACCTGTTAAGCAATCACTCCCATACCTCTCTGTTCACAACCCCTGGCAACCACCAATCTGTTTCCAGTCTCTGGATTTCCCTATTCTGGATATTTCATTTAAAGAATCGTATAATATGTAGCATTTTGTTTCTAGCTTTTTTTACCTAACATAGTTATTTTCGAGGTTTACCCATATTGTTGCATATATGAGTACTGTATTCCTTTATATGGCTAAATAATATTTCATGTATTCATCCACTGATGTATATTGAGATTGTGCCCCACTGTTTACCTGTTGGGCTTTCTAGGTGGTGCAAGTGCCAGTGCAGGAGAGATGAGAGACTTGGGTTCAGGCCCCGGGCCAGGGAGGTCCCAGGGGGAGGGCGTGGGAGCCCACTCCAGGATTCCTGCCTGCGTGGAGCCTGGCGGGCTGCAGTCCATGGGTTCGCAGAGCGGGACACGACGGAGCAGCTGAGCACGTGCGCGCATAACTGCTGTGAACGGCACCCCGTGGACGCTTCTGCCCAGTGTGTGTTTGAGAGCCCGTTCTCTATTGTTTGGGGTACTGTCTAGGAGTGGAGTTGCCAGGTATGGTGATTCTATGTTTAGCTTTCTGAAGAATCCAAACTGTTCTACACAATGGTGCCTCATTTTACACTCCCACCAGCAATGTACCAGTTTCTAATTTATCCACATCCTCAGCAACACTTATTTTCCAGGGTTTTTTTTTTTTGTTGTTACTGGATTTCTTTTATTGATTTGAAGTAGTTTCTTGTATAGTCTAGACATTAACTCATTATCAGTTCTAGGATTGTACAATTCTGTCATTTGTTTGAAAAATTTGTCGTGTTGTCCTTAGTTGAAAAAAATATTTCGATAAAAACAAATTCACCAGGACTTCCCAGGTGATCCAGTGGTTAGGAATCTGCCTTCCAGTGCAGGGATGCAGGTTTGATCCCTGGCCAGGGAATTAAGATCACGTATGCCACCGAGCAACTAAGCCCATGAGTCACAGACAGAGCACCCAAGTGCCGCAACTGCCGAGGCCCGCAGGCTCTGGAGCCTGCGCACCACAGTGAAAGCGCCTGTGACGCAACAAAGGTCCTGAGTGCCACAGCTATGGCACAGCGCAGCCACATAAAGAAATGTATTTAAGCTGTTAAAAATCTAATTCACCAATATTTTACCTGATGATCTCTGATTTTTAAGAAGCCCTAGGTCACAGATAATCTGCTAAATTTTTATCCATAAATGTTATTTTATCTTTCATATTTGTCTTTAATTCATAGGGCATATACTTCTCTTCTTCACTGATTTTTGGTATTACTTTCATCATATACTAAACTCCATATACACTGAGGTCTATCTCTGAATTTGTTTTCTTCCATTGGTCTATTGTCTGTACCATACTCTTTTTAAAAAAATTATGCTTTAGGGAATTCCCTGGAGGTCCATTGGTTAAGACTCTGCACATTTACTGCCGACCATGTGGGTTCAATCCTTTATCAGGGAACTAAGATCCCACAAGCTGCACAGCACAGCTAAATTAATTGATTAAGTTGAATAGGACTTTGTAGGATGTCTTGACATTTAATAGGGCTTATTTCCCCTTTTAACTGTTATCTTTTTTAAAGTAACTTGACAGTTGGACCTTATTCTTTCGTATACACTTTTATAATTTACAAATACTGATAGTTTTATCTCTTATCTTACACCTCTTATTTCTTTTAAATTCTTAAACTCCATTTACCAGCATCTTCAATACCAGGAATATTATTAGAGGCAGCCTTGTTTGATTACCAAAGGAATTTATACACAGTTTTCCCGTGAAGTATAACGTTTGCTGTAAGTTTTTTATATATTACCTTTACTAGGTCAGAATGTCTCCTTCTGTTCCTAATCTGTTAGAGTTTTTATTTTCTAAAATCGCAGGGAGGTAATAAGTATTAAATTTTGCTAACTGCTTTTTTGTATTAACTGAGATATTACTATGATTTCCTCCTTTTATTCAGTTCAGTTCAGTCACTCAGTAGAGTACAACTCTTTGCAACCACATGGACTGCACCATACCAGGCCTCCCTGTCCATCACCAGCTCCCGAGTTTACCCAAACTCATGTCCGTTGAGTCGGTGATGCCATCCAACCACCTCGTCCTCTGTCGTCCCCTTCTCCTCCTGCCCTCAATCTTTCCCAGCATCAGGGTCTTTTCAAATGAGTCAGCTCTTCGCATCAGGTGGTTAAAGTATTGGAGCTTCAGCCTCAGCATCAGTCCTTCCAATGAATATTCAGGACTGATTTTTTTTTTTTAAGATTGACTGGTTTGATCTCCTTGCAGTCCAAGGGACCCTCAAGAATCTTCTCCTACACTACAGTTCAAAAGCATCTGTTCTTCATTGGTAGGCTTTCTTTATAGTCCAACTCTCATATCCATACATGACCACTGGAAAAACCATAGCCTTGACTAGATGGATGTTTGTTGACAAAGTAATGTCTCTGCTTTTTAACATGCTGTCTAGGTTGGTCATAACTTTCCTTCCAAGGAGCAACCGTCTTTTAATTTCATGGCTCCAGTCACCATCTGCAGTGATTTTGGAGCCCCTCAAAATAAAGTCTGCCACTATTTCCCCACCTATTTGCCATGAGATGATGGGAGCGGTTGCCATGATCCTAGTTTTCTGAATGTTGAGCTTTAAGCCAACTTTTTCACTCTCCTCGTTCACTTTTATCAAGAAGCTCTTTAGTTTTTCTTCACTTTCTGCCATAAGGGTGGTG
>SJYA01004167.1:0-11864 GCA_006410615.1 Neotragus moschatus
TGGCTCCATTCACGTGGTGCACGATGGCCCACGAGCAGGTCCACACCCCTGCCAGCATGTCACACAGCATGTCGGTCTGCATCTCTTTGACCAGAGTTTAGCCACATTGTCACTGGACTCATATGGGAAGCTAGAAGTGTAATCTTTCTATTACAACACACGATACTGGGGACAACCAGTCTCTGCCACTCAGCATTCCTGCCATTTTCAATGCCAAAATATAAATGGCAGGCAAAATCGACAAATTTCCAAGTATCTTATTTGGTTAATTATTTACCTTTTCTTTATTTCAAACATAATAGGGACGGAATGTATGGAGACAAGTGGTTAGATTAGATGTTGTTGATTTCAGAATTCAGAAATGGTTGCCCCATTTCTCTCTGAAGCTTTGGGTTAGTTACTTAGTGTCCTGTGTGACTCTCAGCCTTTCCATCCGTAGAGGGTCTGTTCCTTCACTGGTCACCATTTCTTTATAATAGTGAAAAATCAGAGAAAAGAGTTCAGGGGAATATGATAGGGAAGGGACTCGACATATTCAACACAAAAATAAGTGAGAGAAATGATGGAATGTCTCCTGGGCAGTCTTGAAGGTGGAGCAACCTGACACTCTGTCCATACTCAGTCCTGAAGAAATGACCGAACCCTGGGGATCTGCATCACCCAGGCTGAAGTCTTGTCTCAACACCAGAGTCATCAGAGAAGAGAAGGCAGGCACGCTTAGGTGGTGTTTACTCATCTCTACTCTACCAGAGATAGCACTTCCTACATGCCCTGATACATCTCTGGATTTGAGGCGATTTAAGGAGGTTTGAAACAAACAGATAAAATACATGTAAAGAATACTTACAGGCCAAGTATTAGAAAGGAAAAATGAATACAGTGGAAACTATGGATTTAAGTTTTAAAGGCAAGAGGAAAGAAAAAATAATGAGTTAGCTAAGGGGAATAAATGTGGGTGACAGCTACACAGTTCTCTGCAAAATATAAGGATAGTATTTAACTTCCATGCAGAGTACATCATTTGAAACACCGGGAGGACGGAGCACAGGCTGGAATCAAAGAAACTTCAGTGCTAACAAAACAGTCTCAATATGTAAACTCAACAGAGAACTTTTCACCAATTCTGGAACAAACGTCAAGTGCTGGTGTTTTTGGCCATTAATCAACCATCATATGTGTTATGCTTGTGTTCAATAAAGAGGTTAACAATCCCGTGTTTAATAAAAATAATGGCAGCCATGACCAGCAGGCAAGAAATAACCTTCCCACACACATAACACTCTCTCTCTCTCACACATGAATTTTAAATAGGAGGCAGAAACATCAAAGTATTATTTTCAAAAATCAGAGTATTTTTAAGACTGATTTTTTTCTCTTGTGCAGAGACCAGTTTCTTTTTACCAAAAGTCAAATTTTATTTCTATGCATTTTTACTCTGGAGTGGAGGAGAAAATGTTAAGGGCGTGGGGAACAGCGAGTCTCCCTGCAGCATTCCAGGCACATGAACTACCAGGTCTGATGAGATGTGTCTCCTTTCCTACCAGCGGGGAAAACCTATGATAAGAGGTTCATTTGACATATTTTTAATTATGGTTTTTCCTTCGTTTGTTTAACTTTTTCTCCCTGAAGCCTATCCAAATGATCTTAAGAAGGAATTTCACAGCCATTTACCTTGTTTCTTTTCAAAATATATGTTGCTTCTTGAATGGTACAATGATATATATATATAATCATTCATTACGACTCTGGGCTGTTTTTGTTTTCTTAGTTTAAAATAGTAGCCACAACAAATAAAAGAAAAAGAATAGAATGAAGCAGAGCAGAATAAGAGAATAAAATGAAATGAGATGAAATAAATAGTAGTCTTGTTTCTCATTAGGTCATGTCATTGCTCTGACACAAGGAGGTATTCACTGAGTGTCCACAAATCAAGCAACCTAAATCTCCAACCACCCTTTACTCTTTTTATTAAAAAAAAAAATGTACTGAGAATATTCTATGCAAAAAGCACCACCAATATGTCCTTCAAATCGGTCTTACTTCATTTCCACCGGGTCAACACCATCCACTTGCCCTTGGGGTGAATGGACTTCCGGCGTGCCCCCACCCTCTCACGCCCACTTCCGGTCGCCGGTTGTCAGCTGGGCACAGCCTGCCGCATGTGTTCTGAACCTGCTGACTCCCCACCGTCCATGACTCAAGTTCTGACCAGGTGTCTGCCGCAGTCTCCTTCCTCCCTACAACCTATTTTTTTAATTAATTTATTTTTTATTAAGGGATAATTGCCTTACAGAATTCCCTACGACCTATTAGCCTCTCAGTGACCTTTGTTGTTGCTGTTGCCTTTTTTAAAACTTCTCGCTGGGGTATAGCTGATTAACAATGTTGTCATAGGTTCAGGTGAACTGCAAAGGGGCTCAGCCGTACAGACACATGTATCTCCTCTAACACCCCTCCCGCCCAGGCTGCCTCAGAAGACTGAGTCCCCTGTGTTGGACTGAGTGGTTTAAAGCATCAGTGGTATCATAACTCATCCCTGCTTACATCTCTGTAGCTGCCGCCCACTACCACTGGAATAAAGCCTTTGTGCCTCACTCTGCCTACCAGATCCTACAAGGGCTGACCAATTCCTACCTTCCTACCTCATCTTCTCCCCTTCCCTTATCCCATTCAGTTCACTCCAGGTACCTGGACCCTCTGTAAAATTCTCACATGCACCAAGCTTGTTTTTTTCATGGGGCTTTTGAATCTGTTCCTTCTACATTTACTCCAAGCTGGCAGCTTTCTTGGCCCATTTTCTTTCTTTGGGTTTCAGCAATAAGGTCACCCCCATCAGGAAGTCTTCCTTGACTACCTCAATCAAAGCAGAAGGACCAAGCATTGAGAGACTCGTCCTTATGTATAAGTTGTTCACGCAGTGATACGAATTGTTGGAATTCCATCCGAATGATGAAGGAACTGATTTTTAAGCATCTGGCTTTTCATGTTAAAGAGACTAGGAGATTTCGGTTAGAGGTTGTGATGCACAATGTTGAAGAAAGATCAAATTCAGGAGTAAAACCAGGATTAAATCTTAGTTCTTTCACTTACTGGCTTTAAACTTTGAGGAAATTACTTAACACATCCTGAAACTCAGTTTCCTCATCAATAAAATGTGTATAGAGTGCCAAAACTATGGATTTGCTGTAAAAATTGCATAAACTTATGTATGCAGAGTAGAGCATTACTTAGGCTATTATTTTTTTTAATTTTCAGGTATTTTTAAAAAATTCTCATGTGTTGGGCTTTCTCTGAACATTGCATAAGTATGTTGTCATTGCTTCTCTGAAAGTGAAAGTCACTCAGTTGTGTCCGACTCTTTGTGACCCCATAGACTGTATAGTCTGTGGAATTCTCTAGTCCAGAACACTGGAGTCGGTAGCCTTTCCCTTCTCCAGAGGATCTTCCCAACCCAGGGATCAAACCCAGGGATCAAACCCAGGTCTCCCGCATTGCGGGCGGATTCTTTACCAGCTGAGCCATAAAGGAAGCCCTTGCTTCTCTGAAGTAAAAAATAGCTCCTCCATCATACTGTAAGTTAGGACAACAGAGATTCCCCATTATCAACATGTGTCAGTCACCACCCCCAGTGAAACCTTTGGTCTGAGATAAGCTCAACAAGAGAAAGAAAGGAAAAGGAGCAGAAATTACTTCTTGGGTGGTCCAGCATTTTAAATACTTGAAAATCAATTGAAATATTCAAATCACACAAGAATGCATCATTTATTCATTCAGCAAACACCAGGGATCACAGTGCTGCAGGCCTGATGGTGGCAAAGGGCAGGACAGAGTCCTTTGACCTGTGGGTCGAGGACTGTGCAGCACCTACCTTAGAATCAGATAACATTTTATCTATTGTTTTGTAGGCTTTATTCTAGATGAGAACTTTGGGGTCCACGGACTGAGGCTCTATTTCCAGCTTAGCCCATCCTTCACTGTATGGTTTTGAAGTAAGACAGCTTCTCCCAAACTTTCCAGTGTCTACATGCTCTACCCAAGGTCCCAGAAGCTCCAAGACACTATGATTCCATGATTAAACACTACCTTCAGTATTAAAAAACCTGAGGTTAGAAAGCCTACCATTGGGACTTTCCTGGCAGTCCAGGGGTTAAGATTTGGAGCTTCCAATGCCAGGGGTTCAGGTTCAATCCCTGGTTGGGGAACTAAGATCCCACAAGCTATGCACCCAAAATAATTTTTTAAAAATGCAACGCTTGGTTTGAATTGGATAATTTTACAATAAAGGATTTAAAAAAAAAAAAAAAAGCTTGCATTTAAGAACCATGTCAATCCTTAACATGAGTTTAGGGGCCTACTACATCAGCTGTGTTTCCTTTTTCCAACATTAACACTTTGAACCAAGTTGAAGAGAAGTTGAATCCCCAGTGAAAGGCAATTAAAGCACAGTCACCTTAGTGTTCTTCCTCTGTTATAAAATCAGATTTTATCCACTGAACTTCTTACTCTCCTTTAAACTGTCTAAATGCCAATGTTCATGTTTGTCTGCGTCTGGGGAGAGGGCATCGCAGTGCCAAGAATTTTCTCTTTTATTCTCCAAAGAATAACCAAGAAGCTTTCCTGTGAGATGGCTTGTCTGGGTCCAAACACCACCTTCATCTACATAAAAGACTATTTTCCCCAAACACGCACCTGTTACCACCATTATGATTATCTGCGGCTCGGATGTGTTAGCCATCCCCGAGATCGTTGTCTAGTGGATGCTATGGCTCATTCTCTTCTGCCGAAAGACAACTTTTTTCTTTTAAAAAAAAAAATATCGACATGGTATCCAGGCTACATCTTGAAAATCACTTTACAACTGAGAGTAACAAATGGCAGATGGAATGTTGTTGTTTCTCGCTGGGTCCCCAGCTTCCTTTGTTCCTCTCCTTGTGGACAGACTGCCCCCTCCATTCAGATGGTGAGGCTGTGCCGAGTGAAGGCCGACACGCGCCTCTGGCAGCCTCTCTCCAGTTCAATTACGGAGCTTTAGTGGGGCTAATTAGCATTCCTCAGAGTGGGAGCTCTTTGAGTGACAGGTAACCATGGAGAGTCACACTCCTGTAGGTGATCAGCAGCAAGAGCCAAGCTTTTCTTTTTAATTAAAAATTAGAAAAGCCTTAAAGAAAAAGCATAGCATTTCCTGATGTGTGCTGTGAGTCCAAGCTTTGCTATGCTGGAAAGAATAACAGTTGTGTTAGAAGAAAAACTGATGCCATTTCAAAAGGACCAGAGGAAAATATAGTCAGAGACGGGAGAGATATTTATTGTCTGCCCAAGAACAGACACCCAAAGGGAAACACAAAGAAGCCAAAAGATCACCTGAGATTTCCCGGGAGTCCATGTAGATAATAACGCTTTCCCCTTCAAAATTTGTGAAGTAACACTGGGTCCATTAACAATAGGGCCTTTAAAAAAATCATTTAGAAAATATTAGTTAGAACTTTGGAATAACATATGAAGTTAGCCCTAAATAATACCTATTTGTTGATTGCTGATGATAAGATACAATACAATAAAATAAGGTATTAACAGCCTATTTCAATTCTAAGAAATATTGGGGAAAATACTCCAAGTACACAATAAATTGGATCTGATCTTGGGAACCGGTGTCAGCAAGCACTGGTATATCTTTCCAACAGAGTGAGTGTTCTAAGTAGGGCAGAGTGGGGAATTCAATATTGTCACCTTAGTTTGGGAGCCTAGATTCAGAGCAAGACTTGAACAGAAGCTTTACAGTCTTTTAAGGGCATATTAGGATACCTTTTCTATTCAAAAATAGGCAAGTAAATAATTTGGATGATCAGATTCAGTTTTAACTTTCCCTCAAACTGAAACAGCTCTGTTTCCTTTTGGTTCTTCTTATAAAATATTTAATTTTAACATGCCTCTCCCTTTCCTGTTTTTAACCCCAAAACAGGATTGTTGTAAAAACACTCCATGCTGTTGTTTCTGGCTAGCATAAAGCCAGGAAGTTCTCAGAGTCTTGCGGGAGCTCCTAATCTCGAGCCAGCCAGTCTCCTCTCAGCCACGGGGAGCAGACCAGGATGCAACCAAGCCGCAGCGAATTCCTTAACCGTTCCTTCGGATTTGTTTCTACTCTGAGAACTCACTGAAAAGACAGAGCGACAGAATCAGTTGTACTTTTCTATAGTCACTCTTTCCTTTGGCCCAACTTCCAAATGTTAGGAATTTTCCTCTAAGGTTTAAGTTCAGTGAAGAAACACATTTTAATTCCAGAAGCCTGTCTCCCTTAATATGCAAGCACTAGTCATCATCCATAAAACCACCTTTAATTCTGTATTTATTTGAACATTCTTTCTTAATAACACCTCAACTCCAAAATTTTCCACAAGAATTTCCAGAAAACAGATTCCCTTCTCAAGTTTCATAAATCTGGCTTCAGTAACTTTAACTTGCTAATTAATATTGACTTTAGTTTAACTATAGAAAAGATTATGTCCTAAGAATCTCAAACTTCATTTTTTTAAAATTTATTTATTTTTTAATTGAAGGATAATTGGTTTACAGGATTTTATTGTTTTCTATCAAGCCTCAACTTGAATCAGCCATTTTTCCCTGAAATGTTTCTATACCTAAATAGAAATTTGCTGCAAGAGTAAGAATGTTTCTCGTTTAATAGCAAGAAGAGTTCTATTCTAATACGTTGCATTTTTGAAGTCTATGATACTTAAGGCATAACGGAGGGAACTAGCTGTTGGTCCCTAGTCCTTTTTCATGTATTCTTCCCAAGCATAATATGTATCCAATTTCTAATACCAATACCAAATCTGTAGAAATGCTGAATTGCACAGAAAAATATTTCACATTTTAAAATAGGCACACTAAGAATCAATGTGCCATAAAAATTGTACAGATTTGAAATATTGACTGAGTTCATGGAAATTATGAACTATTTTCTTTTTAAAATTATGGAAGTATGATAACACATTTATGGGTGACTTGGAAAATGCAGAATAAGATTACATATAGCTCCACCAAAGGTTACAATTACTTTTTAAGTAGATAAGATTTTTAGTTGGAGTTTCAATATCAAACTCTCAAAAATTAATAGAATGAATAGACAAAAACGTAGAAGGATATAGTAGACCTGAAAAGCACTGTGAACCAATTTAACATAATTAAGATTTTAGAATTTTCACACAACAGTAGAATAAATATTCTATTCAAGTTCCCATAGACTATGAACCAGGAGATACTGGAATATACCCAGGGACATAAAACATGGTGCAAAAATCTCAGGGTCTAAATGTATTAACATGCGAACTATTTTTAAAACAAACAGATTAAATGACTGGATATTTTAAATGACTTTCATCCATTTTCCATCGTGAATATTCACAGGCAGATCCTTTTTGGCATGTGTCTACCTTTTGCTGCAGAAAGTACAAGAGAGGAGAAATTCTGCCAGCATGGACCACTTTATGTAACAGGTTTAGGGCGGTGAAAAGGAGACAGAACAGGTCCCGAGCTCGGATCGGCTGGCAGAGCTGGCCCCCAATTGCCTTCAATCCTCTGCTTCATGGCTGCGCCCCTACTGCGGGAGAGAGAGAAGAAATCAGCCAGAAACAATGGAGAGTAACACTTTTAGGATAACTTGACAGTCCCCAGAGGCTTGCTGGTGTCCCGTCACAGGCCCTCTGGCTCGGTTTTCCTGCTGCACGTGGCCTTTCAGATTCTCCACAGTGAGTCCCAGACCCACAAANGGCTGCGCCCCTACTGCGGGAGAGAGAGAAGAAATCAGCCAGAAACAATGGAGAGTAACACTTTTAGGATAACTTGACAGTCCCCAGAGGCTTGCTGGTGTCCCGTCACAGGCCCTCTGGCTCGGTTTTCCTGCTGCACGTGGCCTTTCAGATTCTCCACAGTGAGTCCCAGACCCACAAAGGGCAGAGGCGTAAGAGCTCCGTTTGGGGGAGTTTACTCTTCTCACTTGACAGAGAGAAGCAGGCCGAGAGGTGAGCTGGCCCTCCGCTCTGCGGGCAGAACTGGGGCTGAAGCTACAGGCACAGCACCCTGTCATCAAGAAACCCCTGCAGGCTGAAGCGAGTGCTGGCCCTTCTCCCTGGATTCCACACACACTTGTCGTGAGCTGACTCAGGGCTGACTCATGAGTCAGCAAATAGCACGAAAAGTCCGTGCCTTGCAGGCTCTCTCACCCACAACCTCTCACCGGTCCCCAGGCCTGGCCTCTGCCTCACCACCCCCCTGAGAACGTGCGGGATTCTTAACCCCGGGCTGTTACAGGGAGATGGCGCTTCACCTTCGTGCAGATCACAGCACCTTGCGTTACTCATACGTACTGTGCATCGGACACTATTTCACAGCAGAATGCTGGTCTTTTGGGGGTGGGGGGCAGGGGGGCAATTCTGGATCCTCTAAGATGCTACTGTTTTAGACGCCTCAGTGTCACTGAAAAAGAAAAACAAAAATTTCACTAGTCAAACTAAAATAGGCAAAGTGGCCCTGAAGAAAGGTAGATTTTTTATTACAAGCCAATATTAAAACTGTGCATTTGAAAAATAATATCTTTAAATGCATGTTTTATTTCTTTTTGTCCTACTATGTTAGGAGAATTATTTCCTAGATTTTTATTCTCCATTCAGTCAGGAAAATTTGGTCAGAAAACCTACCACATCAAAATCAAAATCCTATCATTTTGGACCTCTCCGGGGGTAACAGTGGTTAAGAATCTGCCTGCCAAGGCAGGGGCCACGGGTTTGGTCCCTAGTCTGGGAGGATTCCACATGCCATGGAGCAAGAAGGTGCACGCCCTAGAGCCTGAGCTCCTCAACAAGAGGGTCCCCTGCAACGAGAAGCCCGCAGCCCGCAACCTAGAGTAGCCGCTGCTCGACAGAGTTAGAGGGGCTCCTCAGCAGCGAGAAAGACCCAGTGTGGCCAATAAATAAATGCACAAAATTTCAGAAGAAATCCTANAGCAAGAAGGTGCACGCCCTAGAGCCTGAGCTCCTCAACAAGAGGGTCCCCTGCAACGAGAAGCCCGCAGCCCGCAACCTAGAGTAGCCGCTGCTCGACAGAGTTAGAGGGGCTCCTCAGCAGCGAGAAAGACCCAGTGTGGCCAATAAATAAATGCACAAAATTTCAGAAGAAATCCTACCATTGCCATTCCCTGTAGAAAACAATATATAGTCATTCAAAGTCTTTTTCTATTAAAATTCTCTTTTGTCCCATTTTTCTCCGCTATCATCATTTCTCCCGTACATCTGTTAAGATNGCTCGACAGAGTTAGAGGGGCTCCTCAGCAGCGAGAAAGACCCAGTGTGGCCAATAAATAAATGCACAAAATTTCAGAAGAAATCCTACCATTGCCATTCCCTGTAGAAAACAATATATAGTCATTCAAAGTCTTTTTCTATTAAAATTCTCTTTTGTCCCATTTTTCTCCGCTATCATCATTTCTCCCGTACATCTGTTAAGATTGGATAGCTCTCTTGTCTAATGGTAGGGGCTGTGTGCCAAAAGCTACCTAATCTGAACATCTGAATCAATGCACTCACATGTTCGCAGCTCAATCACCATCAAATACATTTACCATTTGGTTCCACTCTGGAAAAAAGGGTCAATATGTGTGTGTGTATAACTGATTCACTTTGCTACACATGTGAAACTAACACAACGTTGTAAATCAACTACATCCCAAGAAACATTTAATTTCAAAACTTAGTTATCATATTACAATATAAATTTGCCTGTGTACTCAATAACAATTAGAATAAGTTGAATTTGCTTGCTCAAAAAGACCTACAAAAAGATCCCATCAATGTTTGACTATAGTACGCTACCTGAAAGCCTAAAGCAGTCAAACTCTAAAGAACATCACAGACTTCCTCAAATAAAGAAGGAAGAAAAGAAATAGAGAAGGGAACAGAGGAAGGGAAAGAAAAAAGAGAAAGGAAGAGAGATTCAAATGTTAAGACAACTGCTTTGCTTTTCAACCTTTCCGATAGAATTGATATTCAGGATGATCAGATGTCATTGATTCAGGCCAGAGTCGTAAAATCAGAAGAGAAAGATGAGTTCACTGAGAAAGGAGCTTAGCCTCAAAAGATGGAGAGAAGACAGAGAAAATAGAGGGGAGAGATGGTGTGTCCTGGGAAACTGCCAATCAAGGGACCAGTGTGGTCACTCGAAGATGACATAGCACTGCATGTGTCTCCAAGACTGGTGCAGAAACACCTCTTTCCAAAAATCAGCTCAAAGTGAAATCAACTGTTTAAAAAGTAAAATGGCAAATGCTGGGCTCTCTTTCAGATTGCAATCCACAGAATTTACAGTATTGTTTGGTAAGGTGAAAACAGCTAAACAGATTGGNTGTCTCCAAGACTGGTGCAGAAACACCTCTTTCCAAAAATCAGCTCAAAGTGAAATCAACTGTTTAAAAAGTAAAATGGCAAATGCTGGGCTCTCTTTCAGATTGCAATCCACAGAATTTACAGTATTGTTTGGTAAGGTGAAAACAGCTAAACAGATTGGATCACGTTTTTCTTCTGATAAAGTTTTCCGAGGATTCAGAGAATATGGTTATGATTATACAGAAGCTGCTGAAACCACAAGCGCCTCAATTACTGCACATGGTTAAACCCGGTCCAGACTTTCAACATATGCAATGCTTTTTACCAGAAGTTGAATAACGTCAGCGTCTAGGAAACTACTGAGTTCAGCTTCCTAAGCTCTCTGCTGCTGAACGACTCACTAAATCTGTCTGTTAAATTCACACGTGCCCTGGGTGCCGGCCGCCACCTCGCACATCCCAGAATGGATTTTCCACTGGACATTACTGCCAAAGAGTCTTCTCTCCTGGCACCAGGAGAGAGAGTGAAATACACCTATAGGCTCAAAAAATAAAATATAGGATGAACTTCAGTCATCTAAGACAATGTGGGCAATGTATCACAAAATTTGAGGTGGATAGACATTGGAGTAGATTGAATTTTATGAATTCATCCAGAAACCATCAAGATTTTCAAAGGTCGGGAAAGAGTTCCTGAAAGTCATTAAGTCAATTGTAGACTTTTTCCACCACATCTGGCCAAATTCTCACCCAAGTTAACTTTTAAGGGTCGACGATTTGAAAAGGGGTTTATGAAGTTCCACAGTTTTGTTCTGACCACCACTCAGTGGTAACTTGAAATCGCCTTATTGATTGATTTCACATGTCACATGTCCTTCTGAAAAGCATAAAATGGTTCTTTTAAGTTGATGAGCTCCCAGGAAAAAAATCTGTCTACAGATAGTATTTGCCTATCTACTCTCGATGATATAGTTCCCACCCTTTTCCTTTCTGTCAACTAGAGCGCCAAGTCCTCCTAGAAGAAATTAAAATATATAAGTAGGCAAGCCCTGTTGTATGTGATCCTAAAATTTAGTAATGAGACTCACATATGTGCCTGCTTACATTTATTACGTATTATGGGCATATATGAATATATACATATATATAATAATCAAAATTCAAGAGAGCAGTGAGAAGTGCTATGAGAAAGACAGGAAAAAGGAAGCTTTTAAAATCCTGACTGACTGGGAATTCCCAGGCTGTCCAGTGGTTGGGACTCCATGCTTTCACTGCTGACGGCTCAGGCTTGATCCCCGTTCGGGGAGCCAAGATCCCACAAGCTTTGAGGCTTAAAAAATTTAAAATAAAAATTAAAAAAGCCATGACGGAGAAAGACACTTTCCTTGGGAGCAAGACAGAGAAGCAGTTGGCAGAGGAAAACGGTGATGGAGACAGTGGCGTTTGAGTTGTCATTAAAAGGGGTTATGGCTCTGACAGCTGCAAGGGGAGG